>JAULBM010054952.1:0-10439 GCA_032357055.1 Geukensia granosissima
TTAATATGCTCTCGTCCTGAATATGCATGAAATATTTGCCACTGGACGTTAAGCACCATTCAATCAATCAATCAATTCATTTAATTGATAGATGAATGGGAACAGGTACATTTTTTATAGAACCTGTTCATTATCTGATAATTCAATCATGTAAAATTGATTAATTTCCATGAAAATCAATATAATCTAAGTTTAAATTAATTAACCAGTGAAGCTGATATGGTGAATTCAATGATTTATTGTTAAAAAGTACATTCAGTGATGCAAACAAGTAAATAAAATGTCAGGGAAATCTAATGAATAATGTATAACAGAACTTATGACGAGAGGATACTTGATTATTTTGTTTATATAGGAGATACATGTATTGTGTTCATACATTGTTAATTGCATTAGGCCACATCAAGCATATTTATTGATTTTCAGCCGACTCAACCAAAAATTTTGGAGCTTTCTTTGGGTTTACTTTCCATTTTTCATTATTTGTTTTAACCTTTTAATTTCTGACTAATTCATCATTCAAGACCAGAATGAACAAGTAAATGTTTAAAGCCTTGGTATTGGTATAGAAAGGAGAATTTTGCACCTTAAATGTACCAGGAGCTAAAGTTTGACTAAAGATTATTTTCTGTGGAAAACGTAAATAAAAAATTGGGGCATGGTCTTAAGAGATAGGACTGGCAAGGATAAGAAACTAAAGATTAAGCATTAATGAAGATGACATATGTACATATATAATAATCCCTATCAGTCTTTTACAGAAGTTTTGTTCTTGAACCAGCTAAAATGTTGCATCAAGACAGCTTTGACAAATAGATGTATGGGATGCTTAGGAGCATTATAAAATAAATTTTAAATGAAAACATGTTTTAAAAGTAACAAAATGTACTTTTAATTACATCTGTTAATTAATGTTGTTAATGATGAAAAGGCTGTTGTTATATCACTTTTGCCGTGATGCTGTTTTGCCAATATTTTCACAGTTTTCTCATATTTAAAACATTTGTCAATGAATTTTCAGTTATTATTGGTAAGTTGGGTAGTCAGTAGAATATATTTAATTACTAAGGCAGTATAATGCAAGTGACCCAACATGGGATATATACAGTTCTGATTTGACAGATTTTCATCACTGGATTAGTACATGTACTGTGCATAAAACTTGTAAGCATGATAGTGGTATAATGTACCACTCTCCTGGTGGTACTGCTGTAATTTTTTTTCCTTTAAACATATCTTACTTTCTTTTGTATTTAGTTCAGTTACTACTATAACTCTATTACCAAAGATTTTAGTAGAAAAATATGCCAAACAAGAAAATTACAGCAGAACCACCAAGACAGTGGTACCGATATCACAGTGAATTTTCACTGTTAAAGCCTTTTTGTACTGTAAAATGTATCAGTGTATGTTAATATTAATATATATTTATACAATAAAATTACTTAGAACTGTCAGGCAGGGAATAAAAATATTTCATAACAATTATTGCATTTTTGCATTGAATTTCAACAATTTATGTAGCAGGAACTGTCAATGTGCATGGGTATTTAATTAAAGCACATGGCCTTCAAAGATTGGTCTCTTAAGAGTTGTAATATCAGTATTAGTTAACTGGAAACAGACTGATTTCATTAAGCATGAAATTATAATTTAATAAAATCTTTAAAGTCAATCTAATGTACAACTGACTGAATACAGGATGTTTGGTTTTATGCAAAGTTTAAAAAAAAACCACAGAAAAAAATTGCAATTTTATACATGTATATACAATGTATATACTTAACATTTACTTGCAGAATTCATTACTTACAAAAGTAAATATTCATAAAATTATTTACTTCTTGAAATAAAAAATTATGACTGGTATACATGTACCTGTGAATGGCTGTTTAGTCAAATTTACTAGCTATATAGGTTATGAAACAGTTTAAGAAAACAAAATCAATGATGTACATGTACCGGTAGTCATGACATTTGTATATCATGTATATATACAGAAACATGTAAATCAGAAGTTATAAATTTATGTCTCTATTGTATTACAGTACCCCTGTCAAAGATCTTGCTTTTTTAAAAGGTACTTCAACCCCATGTGTTCTTCGAAGATGTCGATTCAAGTCTTTCATTAAACCAAATAAAGAATGACAATGATCACAGGAAAATTGCTTTTTATGCATTCTGCAAACATGGTCAACCATGTGTTGTTTCTTATGTGCAGTGTATAAACAATGCTTACAAGCAAAGTTTGCTTTATCTCCAGTTTCAATAACTTCAAAGTCATTTGCGACCATTCGATATTCAGCACCAGCATCAGAAAAGTCTCTGTCATTTAGTTTCTGCTGTTCATGCTCATTTGGTTCATACACGAAATTTAAGGATAAATTGAAGGAATCCTCATGTTCACTGTGAAGACTTTCAGATGAATCAAAATTTCTTGTTGAATGGACTTCTATTATTGCAGGCTGTTTCGTCTGATCTTCACTATTCATTTCAACAGAACTGTTTGGAGGTGACTGAAAACTAGAACTTGGAGGATTACTGGATTCATCAAGGTCTTCTTCATCAAAATAAACAGGTTCTTTTTTAATTGTAACAGTAGAATTTGGATGCAGGGGGCTGTCTTCTTGAATATTTGATTTACTAAAACTTTCATCTTCTTTATATCTGGCTTCTGAAAGATTTAAAATATCCCCAATGTCAGTTGCACTGTTGGACAATTCACCAGAATCATTCACACCTCTGCTTTGCTCATCACCTTCGGCATCTGTCTTCTGAATATTGACATAATTCTTATTTATCACTGATCGACGAGAACCACAACTGTACTTATTTTTTAATAAATGTCTCTTCAAATCTCTTTCAAATCCGAACCCACGTCCACAAATGTGACAAGTAACCGGCTTAAAATGGAATCTTTCTAAGTGTGCTTCTAAATTCTTTGCAGTGTTTGTTTTATATCTACACATTGCACAATGGAAAGCATCTTTTGTTCCATCTTCAACGTTGCCTTGTTTATCTTTAACTTGTGAATCAGATGATGAATCTGTATTCTCCATCAAGTACATGTTAGAGTCGTAATCTGTAATCTCTGAATTGGAATTCCTGCACTTGTTTTTCATCAAGTTTTCATTGTTTTGGTACATAAGTGGTACAGGTGGTGCGGCACTGCCAACTGATGACAACAAGACTGGAACTGGTGATGCATTAAAATCTTTTTCACTATATACTGTTTTTGCTGGGGATTTTTGATTTCCTGGCTGTCGAATGACTGATGCGTTTGAAGTAATGTCTTCAGAATTATTGTAAGATTTTCTTTTTCGTTTGTGTGAATTTGAATATTCATTCATTAAAGCTTCGATGTCTGTTGGTTCATCAGAATCAGAGGTAATCAATTCTTTTAAGACAGTATAAGCTGAGAGGATATTGTGAGCTTGCGAGACAGAAGCCCACGTCCCACAAATTTTCAACGAATCGGGGGCAACCATGGGATTGTTCGAATTGCAAACCATTAGCGTCCCTGTCAGGTCGCACACCCTTTCCAAAAAGTCTTTTGCATACTTATCTAGCAATAAGTTTTCAAATTCTTTGGATAATTCTGCTGTGATGCTTTGAAAAACCGTTCCCATCTTTCTCAAAACGACAAGCAATGTAAACAACTAAATTTAACTTCCGACAGAAGATCTTTTCATGAAGGTGTAGTCAAACACCAAAAAAATCTAATGATCAGATTACGGACCACGACGTGCATAAGTTTTTCCTTACCCACATTTTTCCATAGTTAACAAAAATTTTTACTGTAGATCTAAATGGCTTCAATTCAAACCGTAAGTTAACTGTTTATTTTGATTTAACCAGATATATCCTATTAATGTCATCAATTTTTCACTAAAAATGTGTTTGGTCCCACAACGGGAAGGGGGTCACTTCTATTCAAGTTGGGTACAGGGGTGCCGCTGGAATTTTGAACCCCCCCTCCCATTCATAAGATAAGATAAGATAAGATATTTTTATTCCAAATCAAGGTCCCACAAGGAGCAGAGTCATTTCAATGATTAATTTCAGAAGATAATACAGTAGCAATTAACAATTAATAGTCAGTATATAACATAAAATATGTCCATATGATATACTAATTCAAGAGATACTGATAGACAACTGGTTTCCAAACAATTTATTATAGAGTTCAATATTAATAATAAATATGAAAGAAACTGTCTTCAAACTGGCAATGAAAAAAAACTCAGTACACATATGCATTCCAGGATTTTACGTTAGGGACACAGGTCCAAGGCAGCGCACTGGTAGGGAACCAGGGGGGAGAAGCCCTCCCCCCGGAAGCTCATAGAAATTAGGAAATTTGTGACTAAAATTTTTTTTCTCTTTTAGGGGGATGGGGGCGCCGGGTGCGCCCCATGAATCCGCCCATGATATATACATGTATACAGAGCATAGGTTCTAAGTAGACATAAATATTTTAGTTTTTTAACTGTTTGCATGTTTTCTGCTATACTGCTAAGACATACATGTATTTACCTAGTTGTAAATGTCCAGACTTTCCTTAAGGTAAATTGAAATGTATTAAAAATTGGCTTGCAGTTAGAAAAATATGCACTGAGCATAAGTGCAAATTATTTTAAATAGCAGAGATACCAGAAAAGAATTATTAAAATTTGTATACTTGACTATGTTTACTTTTTTTATATACATCATTATTTAAAAATATTGAATTGCAATGAATCTTAATGATAGGTAAGAAAAATATATACTGACAATATTTACAAAGTATATTTTATATCTGTGAAATTACAAGAAAGTTATACTAGTTTTTAAGCTCGAATGTATGAATTATATGTAAAAGAGAAATATTCGCATAGTGGAGGATGCTCAAAAATGTTTAGGGTAAAATTAAACCAGGGACTCAGCACATGCATCCTGTTTTTTTTAAAGCCAAGTGATGAACCTGAATTTTTTTCACCAGATGGTACCATCCTGCCTGTTTATTTGAAATTTGGTCCTAGCCCCCCTAAAAATAAAATGGTTGCTCCCTTACGGATAAGTTTATTTAAATGACCAAGGAGACCAGAAGGATTGAATTTAAATTTACGAGCTTTATTCACTACATGCCCATAAAAGGAATGATATGATATCCCATTCTTGACTAAGTTGTTACAGGTACAGTCAAACTTCAAATTTACGAAAGAATTATTGGAATCCTTGACTTAAGAATTTTTCCGTAATACAGATTCGTTACACACGCTGTTCATACCCACTAACGTAACGTAAACAATATATATGTCTATTCAACACTATTTTGTCGATATAATTTACATAGAACTTACTCAGTCTAAAATGCAGAGTCAATACATATTATATTTTATGACAGATTCTAATACTAAATGCACATACAAAGCAAAACGACTAAACATTCTTCTGAGCATTTTCTTTATCAAAAAGACTGCAACGAATGCATGAAGAAAACATCTTCACCCCTCAAAACTTATTCAAAAGACCTATACATGTAATTAGCGGGTAAAAACTTCATGCAAATTAATAAACGGCGAGTTTTAATCACATATAACGTCGTTTTACAGGAAACAGACACAATGGGACTTTTTCAAGAAATTGAAAATTTTGTATTTTTACTGTACAACACAGCCAACATAGTAAGGGAACAACCATTTAATTCTGAGCCCTCCCGGGTTATGGTTTTTCCTGAAAAAATATTCTGATTCCCAATTTTATGAAAAAAATTCTGGTCAAGCTTGTAAGAAAAAAATATTCTGATTCCAGTTTTCACCCATATAGCGTAATGTTAAATTTTGAGAAAAAAAAAATTGCGACAAATCGCTTAAAAAATTTAAAAAAAAATTTTCGCGACAAAAATTTTCTGTCCCGGAAAAAAACCCATAACCCCCCTTTACAGTTAAGTGGTCGTCCCCTTAAGCAACACACCAGTTTTCTTGTAATTTCAATGAACTTTTGACTTGTCGATTGTTCAAACGAAGTGAGACATTTTGTAAGAAATCGGGAAAAGATTTCTTACAGTAAGAACAAAGAAGTGTCTTGTATTATATTGCAACACTCTGTCCAAAAAATTTTCGAAGGTGGACGATATTTTGGTCTATATAAAAAGATTATCTCTCGGTTCTCGATGATGTTAAGGTCACCAGTAATAACATGTCCATAGGGTGCATATCTAAATTTTGATACTGCACAGTTTAATGCATCCATATTGTTTTCAATTATAATATCAGATGCTAAAAGCTCAAATCCTGCTAGTGTTTTTTTTCATGTCTGTATGATATAACAGTTGGTTTAGTATTATCAAATTAAAGTGGTATCAGGTTTTAAACAGTTTTGTTATTAAAAATACTTGATAAATTTATACAATTAATACCTCTATTAATGTATTTGATATTTTGAAAATGTCTTTTATGACTTTCAGCTTTATCTATACGTCTGTCAGGGAAACGACCTCTGATAACAAAAAGCTGTAATAATACGCAAACCAGTGGGTAGTTTACTATGAAAAGAAATATTTTGACTGTATAAATTTGAAATAATTTAGTCATTGGTATAACACATTATTTACACACGATGAGGCCCTGCATACCGAGTTATAAATAATCACATCATCATATCTTTTGCCCATGTAATCACTGAGATCACGCGTTATTGGTTATGTATGCTTTTTCTCTCTAAATGGGTTAGCAAGTTAGTCCACGCAAGAACGGTCTGAAAAATAAAGTTAAACATTCATGCTATGGCAGCAAGTCGATCCACGCACATATTGGTCTGTTAAATAGAGTTAAACATATAAAAATAGGAGATATGTGGCATGATTGTCCACGAGACAGCCACCCACCAGGTGACAGTTAAATTTAAACTTCTATAGGTGTCATTATGGCCTTCATCAATGAACCAGAGTCCATACCATAACGGAAACTGTAAAAGGCCCCGAAATACAAATTGTGAAACTATACAAAAACACGACAATCGACCCAAGCCAAAGCAGATATGGTGAACAGATAACAATAAATGACTAACAAGACAACGACAACCACTGGGCTACAGGTTCTTGGCTTGGGACAGGCACATTAGTATGTGGCGGGGTTAAACCGGCTAGTGAGCGCTCAACCCTCCCCCGAACCTGGGACAGTGGTGTGACAAAACAACAATAAAAACACCCTATAAAAATCGGTTGAAATGAATTAAACACTTGAGATCGATACTGGAAACCAATAACAAACATGTATGCTATGCCTTTCTTAATGGGTTATAAGTTAATTGATCCACGCACAGACCGGTCTGAAAAAAAAGTTAAACATGCATGCTTTGACTCTCTTTATAGGTTAGCAAGTCGATCCACGCACATATTGGTCTGTTAAATAGAGTTAAACATGAATGCTCTGCCTTTCTTAATGGGTTTAAAAGTTGACCCACGCACAAACCGGTCTGATAAATAGAGTTAAATGTATACTTTGTTTTTCTATAAGAGTTACTTAGTAAGTCGATCCACGCACAGACCGGTCTGATAAATAGAGTTAAACATGTATGCTATGCCTCTCTTAATGGGTTTATAAGTTGATCCACGCAAAGACCGGTCTGATAAATAGAGTTAAACAAGTTTGCTATGCATCTCTTAATGGATTTATAAGTTGATCCTCGCAAAGAGCGGTCTGATAAATAAAGTTAAACATGTATGCTATGCCTCTCTTAATGGGTTTATAAGTTGATCCACGCACAGACCGGTCTGATAAATAGAGTTAAACATGTTTGCTATGCCTCTCTCTTTATGGGTTTATAAGTTGATCCACGCACAGACCGGTCTGATAAATAGAGTTAAACATGTTTGCTATGCATCTCTTAATGGGTTAATAAGCTGATCCACGCACAGACCGGTCTGATAAGTAGAGTTAAACATGTTTGCTATGCATCTCTTAATGGGTTAATAAGTTGATCCACGCACAGACCGGTCTGATAAATAGAGTTAAAAATGTTTGCTTAGCCTCTCTTAATGGATTTATAAGTTGATCCTCGCAAAGACCTGTCTGATAAATAGAGTTAAACGTGTATAAACTGCCATATTACGTGTCTTATTATTTACACCATGGATGTATTTATAAAATTTGATGCACAATTTGTCACACTGAGAGTTTTCATATGCTTTTTCTAATTTAAATTCTGTTTCTTTTTTAATTGCAGATGATGTTGTTAAGCATGTGCCCCACTACTGTTTAATAAAATAGGCTTAACAGTATGATAAAAAAATATGTAAACTGGTATGAATATTTGGCTGAAGATTGCCAAAAATACTTTTCAGTTTAAAGAATGCTTTTAAACCTAGACTGTGAAGGTCATTTTTTTGCATGAGTAAAACCTCCAGAAGCATGATAAACAATTCCATAATATTTGCAACTCTGAACATTATCTATAATTTCATTCTCAAAAATAAATTTATGCTTCAGTAATTTCCAGATCTGTTGAAAATAATTACTTTTGTTTTCTTTAAATTCACCTCTAAACACCGTGTTTTACAAAAATGGTCTAATTTATCTTAACTCAATTGTAAACCCTTCTCTGTGGATGAAAGGAGCACAACATCATCACCATACATAAGGCAACTCAATTTGTAATTACCAATACTTACTTTGTCACAGTTATCATCAAACATATCAGGCAAACCATTAGATAGTATCTCCTTGTCGTACACCAACATTTGATTTGAAGGATTTTGTAGGTAAACTCATATTTACCCATAAATAAATGGGAAAAGAATTAGGCACTGACTGCCCCTTGCCATTTCTGAAGGAAAAATTCAAAGATATGAGCATAAAAATAGGAGATGTGGCATGATTGGCATGAGACAGCCAACAGGCCTTCAACAATCAACAGAGTCCATACCATAACGGAAGCTGTAAAAGGCCCTGAAATACAAATTGTGAAACTATACCTTGCAAATCTACAACCAATTGGATACGTTGGTTTACATAGCTCTGGTTAAGTGTTCCGTGGACATTGTTGTTGAACAGCAGGAGCACAGGATCAGATCTGACTGGCATAGGTGCTGTTGCCTCCATTCCTCTCGGACATTAAGCCAGCTTGAGTGACATTGCCACCTTGCTCTCCCGACTTGTTGCAAAGAAGAGTATCGCGACACCATGCGGTTAGCGAGAACAAACAAATCCCAGATTGCCAGCTGCACTTTGGACGATGAATTTGCAACACCTGTGACCTCTTTTGAAGAACTTCTACGATGATAAAGATTAATTGCACTGGCCTTCGGCCCCTTTCAATGAAACTCTCACGAATCGTGTCCAATTACGATAATTATCCCACCTAACTCCCAGATCACCATCCATATACAACCTTTCCAATGAGATTTATACCACCTAAGCTAACAGTCAAAGTAGAAGTAACCACTTTTCTTCTTTCATTTAAGCCCCTTCAACCCCTTTCATATAAAAAGGTCCATACTTCAAATAGAAATCATTCAAATCAGATGAATAATAAAAGAAGTTCGAAATTGAAAATCTAGATTGACCAAAATACATTTCTGTGCAATTTTGGCTAAATTATTAAGAGACAGCAAGCTGTAAGCATACACTGAAAGAACTCACGGAGAGGAATCCAACGAAAAAACCCTATTAAATTCTGAAGAAAAATAAAATTTTCATATAGCCCACAATTTGACATTTTGGGCCCTTTAAACTCGTTTTATTATAAGAAACAGTGCCAGGTCCAAACTGAGGTGTTAAGCAAGCGCAACATGTTGACATGTGAATGGTGAATAAATGAACATTTGGGTTAGTGTGGACACAATAATGTGCTGGACACAGTTAGATGACTGGATAAAAGATCATTTTGACTCATATTATCCTCATTAGTTATGAGTCACTTGTTAAATTTTTTCAAAAGGAATCATTTGGAGAAAACCCCATCAAAATCAGAAAATACAAAATTTTTATTATTCGAAATTGAATTTCCACCCCACATTTACCCCTTCTAGCTAAATAACGGTAAGAAAGAGAGAAAATCTGTTGGCTATTTACTGAAAGCTGTCATTGAGAGGAATCAATGCAAAAAAAACTCATCAAAATCAGATAAAAATAAATTCTAATCTCCTGCAAAATATTTTTTTTACCCTTTGACCCCTTTTAAACAGAAAACAGTAAATTTTACAAAAATATGCTTGGAGTAACTTTTGTTGCATTTTTTCAAAAGGAATCTAATGCAAAACAACCATCAAAATCGGATGAGAAATAAAACAAGTTTCAGAAATTAGGGCTTGGCCATTTTTGGACCCTCAATATCTGAATAACAGTAAGAGATCGGTCATGAAGTGTAGCTTATTATGTTAAAACTCAGGTGCTTCGCAAGCGCAGCAGGATACGACCGCAGCATGTTGACATGTGAAAGGTGAACAAATGAACCTT
>JAULBM010054963.1:0-10439 GCA_032357055.1 Geukensia granosissima
CCATACAAAGACCTTTCAAGATCTACCTATATTTTTAGGTCGTAGGGCAGTCTTCCTCTGGTGTGAAGGGGGTTTTAGGCAGGAATTGATAATAAATATGTATGAAATATACAAAGTCAATTTGGAAATGCTAAAGTGGAAATATAGTATAAAGTTTAACACTCTCTTTTTTTAAAATTCAGAAGAGGTGTCAGATGCAGACATTCAAAGAGTACCTCATTACTTTATACTTTTATTAACGAATTGGATAATATCTTTAGGCGGGGTATTTGTACCAACTAAAAGTGTTATTTTATCATTTCAGCAGCTTACTTTTTACTGTTGATCTTGATATCAAACCAGACCAAAAACTAGACTTTGTTTTTGATTGTTCAAAAAAATTGAATACTGTGACATTGACAGTAAACGTCAATAAAACCAAATCAATGATTTTTTTTTAAATACAGAATAGGAAGATTTTATCTTTTTGGAAATAACTGAATGTAATAGTAATTTAGTACCAAGATCTAGCTAAAAAGGCTATGAGTAATGAGCAGCATCAAATCGCACACAATTTCATATTACTTTCCAGTGTTAATCAAAAACCGTTGCCCTGTTATGTACCACCCACCCCAACTTTCGATAATTGTTGAACTTGCTTTCGTACTGAACATGCATGAAATATATGCATACTCGACGTTAAAGAACCAACAATCAATCAGCCTATAGCAAATAGTTAAATATCATACTTGTCTGTGTTACTAACGGAAGCATTTCAACTTTGTCAATTAATTGCTGGTCATTGATAAAAAAGATTCCTGCATGAAGAATACAAAATATTGAATAAAGGACATTGCTGCACTTCTGATAATCTTTCTTCAAAGTTAAATCCTTAGAACAAATGAAAGCGACATATATTGAGAAGACCATGTAATTTACTGCAAAGATATCATCAAGAAACCGTTAGGTATATATAGTTAGATTTCAAAGGGTCTTTGTAGAGTTTGGCCATAAACTTAGATCCAAAATATAAAGGAACAAGTCAGCTATTAGCAGCATATATATAGTTGTTACATCATAGGAATTCATACCTCTTGTCGATAAAGGACAAGGGTCGTTAATGCATATTTTTGGCCAAAGACGTTTCTTCAAAATGAAAAGTGACCAAAAGCTATTATTTCGTATCTTTGTAGTAAATAATGTCTACAAAAAGATAATCCAACAGTTTTTGTAGTTTAATTTGTTCTAAAACGGTCACATGGCATATTGAAATTGCTTTTTATATGATACTACTTAGAAATTACTTAATTAGACGCAAAATTTTATACAATTTTGTCGATTTTAATAAAGAGCGCACACTAACATCAGAACCAAACTTTGCACAAGTAAAGATCTATCAATTACACCTGTTTATTTAAAATATCTTCGTAATGTTTTAGTCGATTCTATTTTTTTGACCGAAAAACCTCCATAAATTTTGTATTTTTACAGAAAATGTTGCATTCTTGTTAAAATTGTGAAGTATACCCTGTCGTTTTGTCGAAATGGAAAATTTTATAAAATCAGTTATAAATTATTAAAGGACGGTTATCAAACAACATTTTCACACAACTTATTTTTGTGTAATAAAATCTTAAATTTGGGTCAAACATGGGGCTTAATATGTACCTACTCCTTTTATTGCTGAACCTGAAGTTAATGTTGTCGTGAAGAAAATTATCTGATTCTATCTTCTCCTCGCAGGGGCAGTAAATGAATTGTTTAAAGTTATATATTTTCATCGGCGAAAAAACCAGTCACTGTCACAATTATTATTTTACATCTATTTCATCAAAATCACATTTGATAATGTATGAAAATTTTTGTAAGATAAGGTTATGGGGGAAGTTTTGTATATTAAAAGAACGCAATCTTTCTAAACATTCCAGTGATTTTTTCTTAATTCAGTAATTGTTATACTATTATTTCGTTCAGATTTATTACAATATTTCATTATAAGTTCTCTAATGCTAGTCATAGTACAAGAAATTTTATTTCAATTTGAACGCTGAGATAAAACGACATTCGATGTGACTGGTAACTTTGAATCCCAATATTTTAGATGAGTGAGCGTCATGTTTGACTTTACGACACAATTTTCGAAGTTGGAATAATTATTTAGGTCATTATTTATTTTACTTTTTTCAGAAAGCTTAATATCTGTTGGTCGTCAAATGTTTAAACATTTCGGATAAGGTTAATCTCTAAATTCAGATCTTACATTATCTCAGATTTGAAACACTGAAAATACGGAAAAGTCTTGAAAAGTAACATACATAGTAGTGGTCCCTGCCCTCGGATTTGGCTTCCCATTTCGATTTGTTTGGATTTGAGTGCGTCTTTCGCTATATTTGAATCTTTGACTTCCTATATTTCGGTTCTAATGCTACTGATGAGAGGTTACTCCTTGAAATGTACATATTTTCCATATTTCTTTAACATTGGTAATTGTGTATTTTAAAGAGTGTTGTATACAGTGCAATTAAATATTACATTTATTCTAGATATTCTCTAAGAACGTGATATAATAGGTGGTTGGACGTTATCGAAAAAGGTCTATTTAAGATTTTGAGCGGGGAAATGTGTTTTGATATTTTTATCAATGTGTCGCTATATATAAGCTACATCGGTAGATGGATTTAATTCTTAGTAACTGCCGAGAATGTCTTTTAGGACTACAATCCACAGATCAAGGTAAATCTTGGATTATTCTGAAACTAGACAGCAAAAAATCTAAATGATAGACAATAAACATGTATTTCACCCTTAAAATATTCCTTTGGAAACAAAATTTACAGTTTCTTTGTCATTTTTGGTTTGCAAAGGTTATATTTTAAGATGGTAATTAGTTCAACATCGTCATTCTAATGCAAACAAAAATATTATCAATACTCGTACAATGGAATAATATCTTCATTACTGCACCATTTTCACATAATTTCAACAAGGTAAACTTTTCTATTTCTCTTTTTTTCGTATACTTGATTTCTTTATAAAACCCCGTAAAGTGTGACAGTGGAAAATGACAATGTAATTTTAAATTTTATTTCTTTCGCAATCCTTGAGTATTTTGGTCATTAAAGCTTGTTCATTACACTGTCGTCGTCAATTCAATTTCAGATGTAGGACAGTTATTACTTTATCGTGATATGACATAATATTGGTTCTAGGTTTAAACTGTAATACATCTTATCTCCAAACAGAAGCTTAAAAGAGGAAAAAAAAGTCAAAGACAAATTGGAATGTCAGACTAAACAATCACGCTTGATCATTATATCGTTTTCAAAAACTCTTATTTATATTAATAACTAAAATAGACAGTTTATCACTAAAAGTTATCGCATTTATATGATGAAGTGTTGGCCGGATCAGATATATTTAGCACTACATTCGTGATTAAATATAAAAAAGGATCACCAATCAAAACCAAATTGAAATCAATTTATGTTTAAATTGTTGTTAAAAAAGCGGGTGGGTTCACAAAAAAAAAAAAAAAAAAAAAACAATGAAAAAGTCTTCGTGGAAAAAATTTGGAAGAATGCGAACAAGTTACGGAAATAATTGCAGTAAATTTAATAGCACCATTCTTAGTTTAAGGGATCCTTGTATATGTCGTGTGAATTTCTTGATTGATTGAATCAAGAACATCAAAGGATATTTGTTTTTGTTTTCATTGCTCTCCACGAAAGCTCAACCTTAATTTGTCATCATTTTGTCATTCTAGCATTCCTTTCTAAAATTTCTCATCACGTGGAAGTAATCATCTAAAAGCGTTAAACGGACATGAAGGATACCGGCTATTCTAGATCAGTTATTATTTAAATACTCATTTTCTTGGTCAAGTATAAGAGCATCGATAGCGAGTTTCATTGTCAAAGTATTATCAGTCTGGTCTGACAACAAAAATGGATGTTATAAAGCTTATTGTTGATTTGAGTTTGCCATTAAGATTCATCATAGGCAATTAATGCACACTAAGCAAGTGGCACAACCCTTGTGGAAGGCCTTATGGAGACCTCTAGATTTGAAAATTCCCTCTTTGTTTCTTGTGATCAGAGTGCCGTTTCTCTGACATTTACCCCATATATTTTTATTTTCATACTTATTTGATATGCAACATCTATAACGTTCTTCGCAAAGGATTTTTATTTTCTTATTGATCAATAAATGGCCAGATTTGCACATTTTGGTTTCTGATTAGGCGATATAAAAGAATATCTTCCGTAAAAGACTTGGCTAAATGAATCAAAACCTGACTGGAGGAATCCATGGCAGGTTTTAAACCTGGTTTAATTAATTGATTAATTATTGCTGCTTAATGTCCAGCGAGATATTCTAGCCAAAATCATGACGGAAACAAGTTACGAACAATAAATCAATGTGTAGACTGTGAGCAGAGGATCAGTAAGGGAGCAACATTTCGAGTGTCAGTGGAAAAATTACGGGAGTTTTTACGTGCTACGAACGTAGCATTCTTTAAACCTGGGGCGCCTTTAAGGTTTCCCTCCGGACAGATTGTGAATTAATACATCTAAAACAACCAGGGATCCCTTTAAGAAACTAGGACGGAGATACCTAATGCCTATTTTTTATTACAGCAAAAATTGGCAAAGGGGAGGTAGAGTATTCTTACATCCCGTCATCTTGATTACTAAATGGTTGATTTTAAAAGAAACTTAATTGAAACCGAATACCCAGGTGAAATAAAATTTTTAAAATTCTTAATTTATCCGGATCCCAAAATAAAAATCCCACCAATTCTCAAGTAATTTTTCTGAAAAAACAGAGTCAACACATTTTTTAAGATCAACGACAACGAGCTTCACCCATTTATTAATGTGTTGCCAACTTTTTTGGCTTTATGCAGGAATATTACTAAACAATGAAAAAAGTATGTTTATCGTACGATTTTGAAGTTGTAAGGTTTAATAGCTCGAATATACCAGATATAAAAGATTTGAACATGAAACAAATGTTTGAATGTTCGGGACCTAGGATCTTTAGGTAAACCCTTTGTTTAATCAGTCGTTTAATTGAAATTAAAACCTTACTTCATCTTTTATTTTTTACTTACAACGGTTGTCATGTTTTAATGCAATCGCTACTGATTGTCCTTACACTATAATTCCCCAAAACAACTATAACGTAATTGCAGGAAAGATAAGTTGCTATTAGACAACTGATAAAGATTGTCATGATATTGCCTTGATGATTCCTGTATCAATCCAGTTCAAATAATAAACTTAGAATGACCTCAATAGCACGTGATAAAAAAATATTTATCAGAAGAAAATTCTTAAAAAGTGTGATAGTGCGAAGTTTCTCTTGGGATAGAGGGAAATACAATTTAAAAGCAGTCAACGATCAATTAAGTCTTGAGATTTTTTTAATAATTAGTTAAATATCTAACTACTATTTCCTATTTATTGCTTGTATTAAATTGTGTATTGCTTAAAACATTTTTGTAAGCAGAACCATGAGAACAAACATGAAAAACATAAACACTGCATATGTATAAAAACTGTAAAAATAATAGACGCACACTTCAGTCCCGTATATTAGAAGAAGACAAACGTAACAGAAAATATATGACAAATGTTGGACAGGCACTAATGTGTAAATGATATACTTTCTAAGTTTTTATGTAACAAATGGAAAAAGTCTCTTGTTATACTGTACTATATAAAAAATAATACACAAAAACTGTAGACATAAAACATTTAAATATAGAATACAAATATTAGCCCGTACTAGATGTAATTCAAAGATACTAATGAGGCAAACAAAAATGTAAGTCATAAAAACAAGTAAATTGCCAAAAGTAGAAAAACACCAAGCAATCAAAAGCGCAAAACACTTAACAGAAAATGACATCTTGAACGACAGTAATCTATTTAAACATGGAGCTAGCTCGTGACCTAGGGAGGGGAAAGCAGCTTCTATACCAACATTGGCACCAGTCGTGTTACGCGAGGTAAATGGTATATGTGCAATGATAACAAATGGTACAAGAACGACATTGTAATAAAAAGGTGGGGTGTTATAAGTTTTCGTTGGTGAAATGAATGGTATGGATCGATAAATATAGACATGTCAATGACTCTAATCTCTTGGTTAAAGATCAGATCATACCAACGAGGTTTTCGGAATTCAATTCAAATAAGATATGGCAAACTTGTAATCTCAATCAACAAGTCCCAAAATAGACGATTTAATACCAATTTTTGTTATATGCTGTCCTACCCAAAATTGGGACGTAACTATTTTTCAGATTATGACTGTTCCTGGTCGTGGTTACCTATGTTTTAAATTTTAATACAAATGAGATTAAATATTATATAACTTGACTTGTTTTACGAATTTAAATTTCATTAGAATGAAAACACGAGGACAAGGGCTTCAAAAACCAAATAATCCAAATGTTTTAATTCTTAAAATGATTCATTTCTGATCAAATGCTAACACAACCGAGTTGTTGATAAAATTTTTCTTCGGAATTATGAGTTATCCGAGGTATTGTCCTAGAAGCACGTACACTATTGGATTCTGTGCTTTATTTTTATTTTGAAACACCAGAATGACTAAATTTAGAGCAAGGTACACTAAATGCAATTATTGGTAGATCAGGGAAATATTCATGCTCACATGTTATTAATATTTGATGATATCTTGAAATAAAATTTTATTACTATAATAAATTCTTTGAAAAAATAGATCTTTTATCTTTCTTGTAACAATTATATATTCAACTTACCTCCACTGCGAGTACTACAGTTCAGCTTGATATCATGATATTTATTATGAAAGTACACAGTATTCCTTTTATATGAATGAAATCAAACAATGAATTTATCTTCTAATGGTACATTTTTGTTAAATGGCAAAATAAATTTACTTCAAAAACAGATGAAAAACCTACAAATCGAACGACATCTGGATCATTCGTACATTATGTATTTATTAGTATATCTAAAATAACCTTTACTACCGCATTAACTTTTTAATAATTATGACATGATATGAAAAATTTAAAATGAGTAATAGTTGAACAAAATTAAAGCGTGGTATGCATTTATAAAATAAAAATCATGAATTTGAATAAAAGGGAAATCGAGAGAAACCTGAGGATCAGTCAAGTAGAGACAAAACGAAAAACTAGAAGAAGCCCAAGACAAGAGACAATAAAGTCCACACGCAAAGAAATAATAAACATGTATATTACGGACATTGTCTACCCAAATCCAAAATCTATGCATGAAATCAAGTGATCCACAAAAGGAATCCCTAAATATAAACTAAGGGTAGAAAATTAAAATCTATCTTAGACATACTGTGTTAGGCTACTAACACAAAAGTCGAGCAAACCCCTGCTTGACTCTACACCCGATATGATATTTTTCCCCGAATTTTTTTTTATAAATTTTGTGGCCTATGAATATCATATGGGCCTCTTGTTGGAAAACTGAACAATTGTCACGTATCTCTTGTATCTAAATAAAGTATACCAAACCTCACTTTTCTATTAATTAAAAATTTGGGCCCCTTAAATTGTATCTACCCTCTTATTTTTAATAAACTATTTTGAACAATACATAATTTAATTATATTGTACAATATTCTATAAGGTACTGTTTTATATAAATATACATAACACAAAAGTGACAAAAGTTATCCCTTATAAACCCCCAAATTGTGACATGTATGCCTCTGGTTGGATAAAATATGTCATATGCACTACCCCATGAGGCCCATTGTACCATATAAAACATGTTGCTTCTAATTTTCCATGATGATGCATTATTATCATTACTGTAATAAATTCGAAAAGCAAAACCTTACAATTTTCGCATTTTAACCCCTCAAATAATGTTAAGTAACCCTTATGTTGGTGTTAGTGGACTGGTAGTCTCCGATTGTATCACCAGCACTGTATCAATATTTCGGTGTTGGTGGACTGTTTGTTTCCGAGGTTATCACTTGCCAGTTATCAACATGTCTGAGTTGGGGGACTGTTTATCTCCAAAGAGAATCACCAAGCGGATAATCAACATGTCGGCGCTTGTTGACTGTCAATAACAAAGGGTATAACCATATAAAAATAGGAGATGTGGCATGATTGTCCATGAGACAGCCACCCACCAAGTGACAGTAGAATTTAAACTTCTCAGTCCGGTAATCCATGTCGGTGTTGGTTGACTGTAAGTCTCCGAGGGCATCAACTCCCAGGTAATCAACATGTCTATAGTGACATGAATCAGTTTTTACTAATACCTTTTTCAAAATATATCAAAAAATCAAATTTTCGAATTCTTTCTAATAAGGATTCAATCTGAATGTAAAACACTTTTGTCCATTTCAACTATTGATATAACTGAAGTGTCACTATAAAAGTCCAGCGTAGAATACCAACGCAAGAGGTCAAAAGTGCATAGTCCAAGGACATGACAAATTTGAAACAAACCAAAAGATAAAAAATAAAAAGAACAATGGCTTGGAATGCAAGAACTCCTTTACAAAACAGGAGTAGAATCAGGTGCTCCGAAAGATTAGGCATCCCTTGTCTCGAGCGCGAAACCAGTCGTGGAATCCTAATGTAACATTCAGTGTCAAATCGGGAGGTCAAATAACGAATAGTGTCAATTCGTGTCAAATCGGGAAAGAAACTTACGAACTCCTGGTAGAAAGAAGTATGATTAAGTGCTTCGAAATCGTAAGCATCCCTTGTCTATAAGCCTTAAGAAAATCCTGAATTTTCAACGAGGAAGGTTGTCTATACCATGGATGTAGCTCGAACGAAAACAGTCCTGAAAAGATGACAATTTCGAATGTCCACCAATTAAGATGGACGCAATTGTTTTTATCATACCGAACATTGATGCGATCATGTTACTACAGACTCAGGAGTCAAAGTTATGCGATCCATAATTTAATGACCAATGAAATCTTAAGAAGTGAGGTTATATAATATTTCCTGGACATTATATTACTTTCGTTACTGTGTTGGAAGTGTTTGAGCATTATCGAGACTTAAAGCAAGCGATATCCAACCATATGATTTGGGGTAAACATTCAGTACGACATAAAACTTCATTTTTATCAATTCCCTTAAAATCCTTAATTAACCTACAAGAACAAAGACCACCTTATCTGATATATTATATATGATATTGATTGTCAATAAGAGGAGATTACACCTTTACCTTCGTTTTACGTTTATAATGGTTAGATTAAGAAATATAATCCTACTATATTTTCTTTTGTGTTTTTCATCTTTCAGAATACATTGTATTAGATAAGAAAGGAACAAAAATTGGGTTCGTACGAAGTGATATTTGTATTTTTGTGATTTTTCATTTGCTATTGTTTTAGAAATTATGTTTATCAATAAGCTGTCACCAAGGACTACAAATTTGTTGTCAAGATTGACGGTCTTACATAGAATTGCTAGATTAAAACAGCTAATGAAAGTGTTATTAGCTTGTATTTCAGATTATTCATACATTACATATAAAAAAAACTTCCGGTGGCTTGAGGCATCTTGTGGCAGCAGACAAAAATGTCATTTTAAACGTGGATTAAAGACACTAGTTAATTCTAATAATTCGAAGGACATAAATTTTCACAGAAACCAACATGTTCATTTTCCTATATCAGTTTTCTCTTTTGTTATATTTCAATGCAATTTGAATGGGTTTTGCAAAAGACAATGTTGTATACTTTTATTAGGTCAAAATACGAAAAAAGTAATAAAATTAAAGTTTGAAACATACTAACAATTAACTGTAAGTAACATATTTCATCGAAATACAGAATAAATGTGTTTTATATTCTGTAGTAACTTGTTTTAATATTAAGAATCTGATCGGAAACAATCATCGGAATCCGAGCAAGACGAACGCTATCAAATCCTACTATTGGGTCAAGATATAAAAAATCCTTATTATAAAGAAACATGCAATACTTACCGTAACCAGATGTTTTACAGATACCTTATATTTGTTCGTCACCTGCAAGATTGTGTTTCAAAATTCTAGAAATTTAAATTAAATTAATGTTCTGTAACTTTCGATACGATTTATACATGAAGTGTCTGAGAGCTAGAAGAGATTTGACAACGCCATAGAAGTTTAAAAATTTATGGATAATTGTAGGCTGAAATTACTGTTGCAGATCACAAAACTTATTGATAGCTATCTTGCAAAGACAAAACTTGAATTTAAATAAGTAAAATCAAAAAATGTATTTGTTTTTTTTATTGCACGATTTATTATTAACATTTAAAAAAAGTATAAACAAATACTGAATATTAAAAACTTGAGATGATGTTAATGCATGAACGACAACACTTGGTTTCCTTATCGGTTGCTTTTTGAGTTTTTAACTAGCAGACAGCAACTGCGAGTACACTTTTGAGGTCGATA
>JAULBM010054974.1:0-10439 GCA_032357055.1 Geukensia granosissima
TTACGATGAAAAAAGGAAAAAAGAGTATTATTCTCAACAGACTTGATTGTTTCGTCTGCATTTCGATAAAGACACACAGGATTCCAAGCAGGGGTAAAAACTCTTACTGTAAACGACACGGAATTCAGTGCTCATAAAAATTTTCAGTAGATATAAGTCTCTATATTAACCTTTCTTCCAATTTGGTTTTGCATTCATATGAAACAAATATGTTTGTATTAGTTGTAGTATTGGGCGTGTTACTTGAATGATAAAAAAAGAAAAGAATTAGAACTCTCTAAGTTTGAAGAACTAATTCTAAAAATTATGTTATTTCTTAGAACCAAAAAATGCTCATGCGAGTAAATGTGATTGTGAAGCAGTCGAATCTCTGCTTTACAGATTAGAACAGGGTTATTGTCTCCGGAGATTACTGTTTAAAAAAAAAACATCAGCCAAGAAATACATTTCTACGTCGCTGTCCTCTTTTATGATCTCTCAAAGGAAAGTATTTGATATTAAAAGTCATCGAGTAAAACTACATTTAGCTAACAAATACCAAACCAGACAAACATTAAGGATAAACGGTTTTATCTATGGCCTACTGAAATGCCATGAGAAAAAAATGCGAAATAGAAAACTGGTAAATAAAAAACTGCACACTATTTACTCTCTTTTAAATTAAATCCTTGAGAATTTCGTTTTTGCGGCAAAAAGCTATAAATTTTCAAAGTGCATCTCATCTGATGTCAACACAGGTGTTAGTGTATATATATATTATGTAATTACGCGTTGAACAAACACTACTTAATAAGAATTTTGTTGTGTAATTTTTGTTGATTATTTTTTTGTTATAACAATTATCGGGTACAGTAAAATAACTTGGACGAAAAGAAAAAAAAATATAGGTAATGTCAATTTTGCAGGCTTTTGTACATGTTGCTTCACTTTTATTTCTAAATTTCGAAGGATTAGAAACAGCCATAAAAATTCTCATTAATGTTTTTAAAAAATCCGAGTTCCTAAAACGTTTGCGAGCACGGATACCCCCATTCCCCTTTTTGATTTTTTGTTTGTTTATAAAATAGAAAAAATATCTGAAGTTACCTAGTATCCTAAACAAATTATGTATTATTGTTTTTAACTATTATTAGTTTAATTGTTGTCATTATTATTATTATTATTATTATTATTATTATTATTATTATTATTATTATTATTATTATTTGCATTTCTTGGCCAATTTGGGTGTTATTTTGCAAATTAACAGACCATAAGATCGGCATTTTTTAAACAGAGCAGTTGATCCCTCTTTTTAAGTTTATCCGATTGAAGTCAAGTGAAAAAGGGGGAGGGAGTCTGTGCCTTTAAACCCGACCCTTATTGCAGACAAATGTAAAAGGGACATAAAAACGAAGTAATTGTAAACTAAAAAACTTTTGAAACATCAGAGATGTAGACCTCATTAAAGTTCAATTACCTACATGTTAAATGCATGCACACTACATCTGAGATAAAGACATTAGTTCAATTACCTAAAATGCATGCACACTAAAGTGTTAATATAAAATCAGCAGGTTTACCTTTGTTCCAATGCAGTCCATTGTGGTTTTCACAACTGACTTCCTGTGTTCCGATTAGATTAATATCAATTAGTTTCTTTCCATTTCAACAAACAAGAATTAATGTCACTTTAATGTCCTAGGTCCTAATGTCAAACCTGTTTTAATCCATAAAAACTTGTTCCACTGGGAATTAAGTAAAATAAGTTGCACATCAGGTAGTGAAACTAGTCCAGAATAATTCAGTGTTGGTAGGATATTTATTCATTATATTCGACGGTGTAAACATTTACAGCGTTTTACGTTATTGAAATGAGCCGACATTTTTTCTTATGCACCTTGTGTTTTTTCTATAATCAAACTGGAATTGTGCCAGACGCAAAGCAGATGATTTCAAAACTAATATATAATAATGCAAGAATACTGAAACGCCGTCCTCTCTCAATATAATTACACCCAAGTCAATTAACATCCATGATATTACCACTTGCTCACAGCTCAATATCTAAATAGTTCTAATTAACATTGTTTGTTCTAATTAAAAATCCAATGTAACTTTCCTCAAAGAAAACCATCACATCATCAATACGAGTTAAAACCACCCCTTTATGTGTGTGTTACTCAGCAAAAAAGACCATTAACAGCCTTGCCATTGAAATTTTAATTACAGTACAATCTTGTGTTGCTAACAGTCACGTAAGGTCTGTTTCTTATTTCACTTTGATATTAACAGAAACGGTATTATGCAATCCAGAAATGTATCTGGAAGTCTTGTGAGCCTTGTGAGCTCGCAAAAAATCGCATTATACGTTACCATATTTTTTACCCTATCTATTAGCTTTTGTGAGCCTATATCGCTCACTTGAAATCACATTCTAAGTTACTATATCTATAAGCTCTTGTGAGCCTTTATCGTTCATTAATATCACACTCTAAGTTACCATATTTATAAGCTCTTGTGAGCCTTTATCGCTCATTTGAAATCACATTCTAAATTACCATATCTATAAGCTCTTGTGAGCCTATATCGCTCACTAGAAATCGCATTCTAAGTTACCGTATCTATAAGCTCTTGTGAGCCAATATAGCTCATTAATATCACATTATTTGTAACCGTATGTGAAAGCTCTTGTGAGCTTTTATAACTCACTTGAAACCACATTCTAAGTTACCATATCTATAAGCTCTTGTGAGCCTATATCGCTCACTAGAAAGCGCATTCTAAGTTACCATATCTATGAGCTCTTGTGAGCCAATATAACTCATTAATATCACATTATTTGTTACCACATCAGTTGTTTCTGAAAGGCAAATGCTTAACATCACGGACTGATGAGCATAATTTGGTCAATGAAAGCTTAAAACTACGAAACTTCTTTTAAGATGTGTTCATGTTCAACACGACTTTATCAAGGTATAAACTGAGATTTTGAAATTTAGCATCCTATGATATATATTACATGTGCTTTGTATCGATATAACGGTTTTCATTCAACTATTATATTAATGTATCAATAACGTTTGATACGTTTTAGATGACGTTTCCGTCGTTTGTAAACTGGCCGTTAGTTATCTATCCATCAAAATAGAAAGTTGGGTAATTAATCAAATCAAAGAATGGTTGACAAATATCTGTAAAATCAATGTCATGATAATATGTTAGAGAAGTAAACAACTTCATCATTGATACTACGATGTGGAAATCATTTCGCGTTGTTTCCAATTATGGTAATACTGCTTTAAGCGATAAATGCTCTCTAGCTGTTGCATCTGTATATCATCATTTTATTTTGGGGCCTTTTACAGCTTGCCCTTGGTTGTGGATATGTGGCTTGAGGCAACCAGTAGGTGTTTTTAATGGTTCATTCCCATTTATCCAATTTTTTTGAAATTTCAGGTAGTACAGGTAAAAAATAAAAGTTGGATAAATGAGATCAAACGTAATTAAGAACAAAGGATTCTTAATTAGAGCTTGGGTTAGGTGACTATTGAAATATGACAACTCTTATTTAAAGCCTGGATAATTTTTCTGTACTTTTTAATACATAAAGTAACCATCAAGTGTGATTTTGTTTTTTTTCTTAGATTCTGTTGTACTTTTAATATGAGAATAGTAATTTTGTATGATAATTTAAAGCTGTTTTATTTATATATTCATTTAATGGTAAAGTTTTTTTTCATTTGTTCGGGAAATATAAGTAAATTGTTTTTGGTTTCAAAAGAACAAAAATATAATATCAAGTATCACATGACATAAACAAACATACAAAACGTATACAACACAGAAATGTTACACATTATCAGCACTTTACATTATTTACACAAAATTTTATAAAATGTTCAGCCAAGTTTCAACAGGGGGAGATGCGTCAGTTTTGAGGTGCACGTGGATCTGTCTTTGAAGTCTGTCTTTCAGCTGAGTTTATCTGTTGTGGATGGTCCGGTACTTAAGTTTTCTGATCGAATAGGTGTTCCAGCGGTCTTGTTCTCTGTCATTCAACTGTTCTGTCAGATAGTCATTGAAAATGGTCACTTTTGCGTCGCCTGTTTGGTATTCGTCTAGTGCCTTCCACTTGGTCATGTGTGTAACAAAAGCTTAGATTTGTTATGTAGATTATCACACAGAATCATTGGAAATAATTTAAGTTGGCCATTTACAAGATATTTTTGGTTTTTTCTTTTTACAAAATCTCAAAAAGTCTGGAATTTTAATTAATATTTTTTAAATTTAATCAAATGTTTTTTTTAAGATTTTATATAATTGTTTTATACTTAAATTTCCATTAAATATTTAGTTTTTATTCCATTTGTTTTTCTTTTAAAAAGTTTAAATTTTAATCAACTTTAGCATATTTTCCTATTATGTTGAAATATCATACAGAAACTAATTTCTTGTCATATTTTACTGAATACACCTATTTAGTGCTAAACAAACAACACCTTAATTAACCCAAATCTAAAGTTGGATAAATGGGAATAGGTAATTTTCAAAAATTGGATAAATGGGAAGACACCCACATGGACAAAGGGGATATTGTTGCGCAAACAAAAAATAAAGTGTTAAATTGTGTAAATTGTTGCAAAAACATACTCTTTGTAATAAAAGTAATAAATCCTTATTTTGGTAAAATTTGATTCATATTACTTCAGGTTAAAAATTTACCTTCGTGAACTTTTTTTGGTGAAAAAAAAAATAATTGATAATAATTCAAGTTGAAAATTTGCATTTAGACATTTTGGGAATTACCCTCAATTTGGGATTAGACATACTGGGAAAATAATGTCTAATTAGGTAAAATTTACCTTTAGACATTTTAGACTACGACCGTATTTAGATGTTTAGTTCAACTAAAGATTACTTATTTGACATTCAATTAACGTTTGTCATTGAAATATATATTTGCTAAGAGAAAATTTACAAAAACACCAAAAATAACTTTAAATATTTTTCGTAAAAAAATATTGAAAAAAATCATATAATAAAAAAAAATTATATTTTACATTTTTCTCCATAGAAAAACGCTTATTTTATCAGAGTAGAAAAATGGGATTATTTTATATCTTTAAAGGTGAGACGAAATCGAAGTAGACCAGCTGGCAATTGTCAAATAGAAGACAAACTGAGAGTAGACTAATTGGGATGTTACCGGCTTTTCATATACAAGTCAAAGACTAAGAAATCTCAATAGACCTTATCTAGATGACTGTTTTGGCTTGCTTAAAGGTCAACAAAAAGAGAATTTACAGGATTTTTTTTTGTTTTAATTTTTTAATTTCAGTCAATGAATTGCATAATGTTTAATGTATAGAAAAACATTGAAATTATCTTATCAAATGTCTTTTTTCATAATTTTTGTTTAATTTCCGGCATTATTTAGGGCCAAAATTTTTATTTTGTTTTAATAAAAGAAAAATCTTATCAATTTACAACTTGGGTTTTATAAAGGAATATATGATTAATTTCTACTTCGTCTAGTACTTTTCTACCTTTTTAAATTGTATTTTACAGGTAAGGCGAAATGGGACCCCACCAAAATGTTGCCCCCGATATAAAATAAAATATTAAAAGTTCAAAATAGAATTAAAAAATATATTTCAAATCTTTAAAAACTCACAGCATTTTTTCATTGTAGACACAATGTTAATAATTCACAGTGGACGAACTGGGAGTAGACTTAGTGAAAGGAGACTAAATTAGAGTAGACCAACTGTGATGTAACAACAAAAAGATTGAGAAAAGGCTATACAAAGCTTATAGTTTGCCTTATATCGTAATGTAAACAGTTTCAATTTGACATAATGCCAAAATATATCAAGGACACTTTTAAAAAATACGTTCAAAGGACAGAAACGCGAAATAATTCATTAAACTTCTTAGGAGATATTTCCGTCCAAGAAAGAAAATTCTTGTTTTGTCGGATCAACTACTGGAAAAGTTTAATTTATAGTGAATGGGGAATTTAATAGGTTTCTGATATAAATGTTATATCGAAACTCAAATTTCACGTTACAACTGGGATTAACTTTGTTATTTCTTTTCAATCCTAAACGGAATTCAAAATGTCTGGATAAGTGTTGATTTAATTGTCCAGAATATTGTCACGATTTAAATCACTCCTGACACTTTTCACTAAACATAACGGGCACTGTCATACGTTTATAATGACATTTATTTAGACATTTAACAACAAAATGTCATTCAGTGTGAAACTTCCCATTTTTCAAACGTATCTTCGTTAAGAAAATAAACGATCAGTTCTAAATCAAACTGAAGAGATTTTTATAAGTATTTGGCATATCGGTTTTACAGTAGCGGCTAAGAAATCAAAACAACCACGCGAAATTCGGCTACCGCTCAAAATGTATACTTAATTATTCGACGTCTTCGCCCAAACGTGTATTACTTAATTTAAGCCTGTTGCCATTTCTATATATAAACAAAATACCAGTCAGACCACTCATCAACTCGTGACTTTATGATTTCGTTCTAACATTGTGATCAAAACAATTATTTATATATATCATTTTTCTATGAATAATTGTTTAATATTAGATGAGAGTAATTTTCAAATTAAAAAATTAAAAATGTTATATCTAGTAGTTTTCAAATAATTGTAGCATATACATTCCAACCCTGCTGGGTTTTTTTTCACTCTTTGATCCTTTTTAATTTACGAAAATGTTTTGTTATTTTTTTATTTATTCTAACTTCAAAACAGAAGATACAAATCTTAATAAATATGTCATTCATTCTTTCTTCTATTTTTAAATAGTTCATTTTTTAAGTCTGGAGACTTGTTGGTAGTTATTTTGGGAATAATTACACCTTATATAAGAATCCTGGATTCTGATTGGTTCACAGCCAGTGTATTTTATTCATTTTTTAACGAATTCGGCCATTTTTATAGCTGCCGGGGTATATGCCCGAAAAATATGTCTTTTTTACCCTCGCGAGCTACATCCCACGAAAATTTATTCGGAAGGTTTCTGCTTCATCGCCTTAAGTAACGTCACGTGATTAATTAATTTGGAAAAGCGGAAGTGTTCCGAATAATTTCTAAACCTACAATAGACTGGTTCGCTGATTAGATATATTTTGTATCACATATACAATATATATTTATCTTAGATATAAGGGAACCCGAATGTTTTAAGGGAAGAGAACCAGCCAAAACCTTACAAATATCAGACGACACCACGACTGCAGACCTGAAATCATAGAACAGTTGTCACGTAAAAATTCATATTCGTTGTATTTAAACAGATATATCATGACAGGAAGGGGTATTTGCGAAAATACCAGTCTTGGGAATCAAATTTGACTTGCCTGTCGGCTCGGGAAATTTTTCTTCCCGCGACTGGTACAAATACCACTCCCTGTAATGATTTATCTGTTTAAAATTTTATTTTTGCAATAGACACTCTGGGGATATTTTAGTAAACGTTTTGAGCAGTTTCCATGAAATCCGTTGTATTACGCCAGAAATTGAATTACAAAGTCATAATGTCGTCGTCTTCGCAATTGCATATTTTAAAACCGAGTTGGCTAGATAATAATATAATAATTTTTATCATATACTTATAAGTAATACAATGATAATTGCACGGTATAATAACAGGATAACCGTGCGATAACAGGCATGCGATAACACATCTATTTCCGGAGTTCTTTCTGGTATTTATACATCAATTGTTCCATTATTTATCGTCTGCACAAATTGTCATATCTGATCAGAGTTTTACATATTTGCCTTATACATGGATAAAGAAAGGATTGAGGAAGCAGATTCAGTGCATGAAAGTGACGATAATGCCACAATATGTCTGCCCAGATGATATGAAAAACAAAAACACGAAAAGTAAAATTGTTTTGTAGTGCCAAAACAACAGGGAATGTAACAATATTTTCCAAAGAAGAAAAACCTTAACTAAACTAAAAAAAATCCAAATTGTTTCATGACAAATTAGTTCAGAGTTCTCCTGCGTTTTCTACTTTGTAACTATGTTATCGGTTTATAATTCAATGATGTTATACATTTATTTCATGACATCAAGGGGCACTGATAATAAAAATGATATTCCATATTTTCTTTTTTAAATGAAGCAGATGAAGAATATGATTAACAGTTTATAAAATGTCTTTTTTCGTATCGCATACTACATCAGCCCTTTGCCGATATCAGCCCTTGAGCTAAAGATCTCGGGCTGATATCATGGCCACGGGCTGATATAGTATGTGATACGAAAGCTGGTCCAGATTTTTAAAAATGAGTAATAATAGATTAAATAAAAAAGTATTTTTATGGGCAAAAAGAATATGTAATTGTAAATTGAAAAACTGGAATTTTGGAGTCCATAGTAAATTTAGAGAACTTAATGTTGAACAGTTCTGTGATATTTTTAATATATGTAATATCAAAAACATTGAGAATATTATGTTTGATATATACCAAGAAAAATGGATAAATAATTTAAACACAATTGATCGTAGTAAACTACGCACTTATAGATTGTTTAAACAAGAATATGGTAAAGAAAATAATTTATGTATAAAAATGCAAGGAAGGTATAGAAGCGCCTTTGCTAAATTTCAATGTGGCGTGGCGCCAATAAGAATTAAAACAGGCAGATACGAAGGGTTGCCTAGTGAGAATAGATTTTGTTTTAATGATTTTTGTATACAAAATCAGTTAATCGAGGATGAAAAACATGTTTTGCTTAGATGTCCTTTATATTCACATATGAGACAAGAGCTATTGTATACTTTAATGAAATTATTTTAGATCTTAAGGATAATGATTAATTCCTTTTTATGTTTACAAATAAAGATATATGTTTTTATTCAGCCAAAATCTGCCATGACATTTTAATTCAAAGAAGAGATGTTTTATGTTAATAGTATGTTTTTATTTTTTCATTCTTGATTTATCAATATTTTATATAAAGGTGTATTCTAAATTCGTATATATTTTATGCAAAAAGTCTCTCATAACTCTCTTGAGAGTGGCTCTCAGTTGTTTTAAGTGTAAATGTTTGTATTTTATAATGTAATATGTATCATTATGTTTGAGAGGTGAGACTATAATAAAGTATTTGAATTTGAATTTGAATTTACGAAAAAAGCCATTTAACAATCTATATTTTTATCACTGTTTTCACTTTATTGTGAAGTTCAGGAAATTACCCACAACATCTTTAAAGAAATCAATTAAATGAAGGCATTTGGGAACTTTTTAATAATTTTTACTGACAATATAAACACAATAGTTCTTAAGGTTGAATGATTGTGTCACCCTACGGTCAAACAAGATCTGGACACTTAGTACAAACTCAACACAATAAATTGCATTCAACTTTTTTATTCACAAATAATAATTCATGAAATTCAAATGGTGATCCGTTACATTAACAAATTATCAAAGCGAATTAATAATTCATTTCGAAACTGTAGCAATACTTCTTACTGACCTAGGTTACCTACACTATCAAATAGTCGATGTGTTTCCAAAAATGACTTATCCCAGAATGTCTAATGAAAAATTGTTAATTAACACCTTTTATTTTTAATCATAAAATATGTCTAACAACATGGACAAAGGGAATAATGATGTGCAAACAAATTATAAAGTGTCTAATTGGGTAAGGTTATTGCAAACACATACTCTATCTAATTAAAGTAATGAATTATATGCAATTAGAAGATTGTTTATGATTTCTACAATAATAGCTTTTAATAAATGGTAACTTGTTCTCTCAATATGGAAAGAAAGATTTAGTTATTTTGTCAAAAAACAAAAACAAATATTCGAATCGTACAATAAGTAGAAATTTTGGAAAAAAGATAAATATTAATTCAGATTAAAATTGAATTTACCTTTAGTCATTTCGCTACAAAATTTAATTCATATGAATTTAAGTTGAACATTTCCATTTAGGAGTTACCCTCAATTTGGGATTAGACATTCAGGAAAATTAATGTCTAATTACGTTAAATTAAAACTTTAGACATTTTGGCCTACGGTGCACAGGACATTTAAGCAGATCAGATTCTGATTCAATATTTTATTTCAGTCTCAAAACATTTTTCATTTCAGATGCTGGCCAGATTTTTTTTAAACAAAAATCAGGGTCAGAATTTTTTCTTCCCCCGAAAATCAAATGGTCCGTGCCCTAAGACTAAATTAATTTCCATATTTGTACATTTTGTCCACAGAGTAAAACGGAGTTTTCCTATTGGTGGGAGCATAAAAAAATGTCATGTACCCAAAACATTTTTTGGTATAATACTTCGCGCCATGATAAAAAGAACCATTAAATCCACAAATATAAATGTATATCCCATTTTTGCAAATTATGGACTGGAAATGTTGTCTGACTTAAAAATCCGTCCGATGACGG
>JAULBM010054984.1:0-20210 GCA_032357055.1 Geukensia granosissima
ATATCATAATTGCAATCAAATTTGCAGTCGAGTTAAAGATGTATTTTTAAAGAATTTATTTCCCTATTTTCACAGTGTTCAAACGGACTATACCATTATCGAAGGCCTAAGAGCAACCTGCAAATGTTTGTAATTTGCACGCTGTCTAGTAGACAATCAAATCACATCTTCTCTTATTATTAAGACAAAACGTTATTTTCCCGCAACATTTGTTTTATACATATAGATATTAATTGTCGTACGGTTATATAAAAGTGTGACACCCAATTGTAATTGTCAGTTTTCCAAAAAAACTATAGACAGATTTGGTCAATAAAATAGGGAAAACTATTCGTTTCAATATAAAAGATTTTATATAACTGACCAAATCGGTGAACCACCATGTACATGCGTAAAATTTGACATATTTATTCCGAAATAATTATTTTTGTATAAAAAGGACCACGAGAGGACTGCCCGTTCATTTCCTAACCAAATCTGTAAAAGTGGCAAAGATGGGAACATGTGCTGGATATGGGTTATTATTTAAAAAATACAACAATTAATGTTTCCATAGCAACCAAACTGCTTATATTTAATTCCTTTTAAAACACAAGGTTTTGGTTAGTGCTCAGCAGATTTTGACATCTCAGTAAGGTAAGGAAGGCTACTTCATTCCACATCTGGAATAATTTTCTAAAAAGATTACTTACTCCATTTAAAATAAATTAAATTATTTAAACACAGGCTCATTTTCTCACAAAATGTGCGAATTAGATATCAGCGGAAATTGCAGAAAGCTGTATGATAGTACATTAAAATCTGTTCGGTATGGAATCGGCTTATACCTATTCTATTTCAAGCTGTATTTATGCCTAAAACTGAGATATGGAAACCCGTATCTTAACAAAAAAACACAATTAACCATAATTCTTTTTATTTTGAAAATTCTAAGATGACAAAATCGGAAAATTTTCTGTATTTCTCTTCTTATTGTAAGTGGAACCTTTGGATCAGGATCCAATTGATGGAACATCGCTTCCGTTTTGTCTACAAAAAAATTGCAGTACTGGTTGTCTTTTTAATCCACCTGTAAAATTCTCCCTATATCTGATTATAAATGATTCCTGCTTGAAGGGGTGGAAGGAGTTCATAAGCAATGTTATATTTCAAATAATAAATTTGATGCAATTCGTTTTGTTGACGGGATTATGTTATACCTACTAGTATTATTGTCCTTTCAGCATCAGAACGTTTGGATGAATCGGAATGATTACTTTTGGCGTACCCTGGATACTATCTTCGACTTTTGATATATTTCAAAAGCAAAAGTCAAGCAAAGGAATAATGGCATTTATTCACTATTGCATGCAGTGGGGTAGCCGTCTTGGAATTTGTATGGTAAACATTCGATTTTTTTTTTTTGGGAACCTTTAACTCATCACTTTTGGTTATGTATGTGCATGGGCACTTGACCCGTATACTTTTACCTTGTAAATACATTTATTAGATGATTTAGACTAGAGATTGTCTTTGTGTAATTAATTTCTTCTTAATTGATGCAAGAGTTTGTACTAAACTGTAGACTGTAGCTTTGGTTTTCATCTGTTTAAAGAACATTGGCTGAGGTTAGGGCAGATGAGCCCTTAAAAATCATGGCTGAAGAGGAATCCTTTGACCAGGAGCTGGTTTTTACTATTAGAATGATATGTCCAATTTGAGATTTTAAATCAACATGAATCACGTCAAAGAAAAAATATTGGAGGCATTGGAAAAAGGGCATGTGCAAGAAGTGCAGAAATGGAAGTTTTTTATATGCCAAATGTTGTTAGCGGGAAATACGACAGGAACATCCTTTCCGGATATTTTGTCCACTGTCGTAATCACAATTATGGTATATATGTAGTCATACTGCTAAATCGTTAGTTTGGTCATAGCAATTTTTGTTTATTTAATGTTTCTTTTAAGAGTAGTCATGGACCTGAGTGTCTTTCGATCTACTGTTTCCATTATCACTTGGGTATCTTCGAACTGTGTTTAGAGAAATACTCTTACATTTTGTACAGGTAAATCACTTAAAAACCATAAGAAGATAAGGTCGACACGAAAAAAATCTATTTAAAAATCATCAAAGGGATAAATGTGATGCGACACAATTTTTCAGTCTTTAAATGCAACCTTAATGTCATATTTATTATAAAATATCAGCAACAGTTGTATCTAAGGATAGGAAATAAAAAAAAATAGATAGGACAGTTAAGTTAAATTATATTACAAAATACATTCCATCATTTTTGTACTTCAATTCAATATAACCACTTCTGTAATGCAATGGTTAACATGCTCGTGTCAAGTTCATAAGGCAGTCAGTTCAATCTCTGGCTGGGTAAAACCAAATACATTAAATTGGTGTTTGTTGCTTGTCTGTATAGTAGTTAGAGCAAACACTGGTCATTAAAGAGTCAGAAAATCAGAATAAAGTGGTATGTCATCCTGCGGATTGTTGCTTTCCTTAGCTAGCACGTTAAAATTCAAGCTCAGCTTGTCCTTCTAGTACAAAAGCAGAGTTCATTCATCATCGCTCATTTACATACTCGTTCTGATTTTCCATGCAGTATTTGCCACTTAAAGTTATAAACAACATTCATTAATTCATTCATTCATTCAATCAAATTAGTTTATAAGCAGTCAACATTTCCACTTTTCCAAATCTGTCATTATTGTTTTGGTTCTCATATCTCAAATAGGATAAGCTAGATGCTTTAAAATGAATATTAAAGGGTGCAAAAATATGGACTTTTCTTCCTCTACACAGGGTGGTTACTCTTTTTCACTCTTTAAATTCAAGGGTTTTTCAAGAATTTTCCCCGGGTTTTCAAGGATATATACCAAATTTCAAGGATATATTCCATAGTCAATAGTTTCAAAGACAAAATGGCAAAGGTCAGATCGTCATTAATTTCTCGTCCCCAAAATGTTCATTTTATACCATATTGTCGTTTCTTGTGGACAAACAATACTGGTGTAAGGGGGGTAACCTTGAAGTTTAGTTAAACTTCCACGGTTTCTGGTTCAAGGATTTTTCCATGATTTTTTTTCTATTTTTCTTGTTTTCCAAGACATTCCCAGAACGGGAACACCTTTTATTGAATTCCTGGCCTTCTTCCATTTTCCCCGGGTGCGTGCCAACCCTGTCTACATGATTCGTATGTAAAAGTACTTAAAATCTTTTGAAAATACCAAGAACCAATCCAGAGGTTTTTATTAATTTTTTATTAAAATATCTTCAATAAAAACAACTTGTATTAAGATTGCACCAGCAGTGTAGCAAGTCATTTAATTTTTTTACAACCAAATGTAAAAAACATAATAATATGAAATAATAAAAATGTATTTTTCAAAGGGTGATTATATCAACGATCCATTATAATGTTTTCATTGGTGCTAGATTGTATGTCGTTGCAATGTCATTCTAAAAAAAACATAATACAAATAAAATTATTAAATAATTTCCACAGACACCAAAACAATCACTGTGTCAGTAAAATGATCTATTACAGATATCAAAAGACACAATATTTTACTAGGTATGTAGTTACATACACTTGATAGCTGAGACTTAAAAATCAAGGACTTGAAACTTATTTCAGTTTTACCAATTTTTGCATGCTTTTGATGAGAGGTTACTCCTTTAAATGTACATATAGCATACCTCAATTTTCCATATTAATTAAACATTGGTAATTTTGTATTTTGCTAATAGGTTCTACTATTTTGTTTTACAAACAACTTTATCTGACATATTGCCTTTGTTATTTTTATACAATTAGAAGATCTATATTACCTTTTTACAGGAAGTTTTAATGCACACTTCTTAAAAATTACCTGAATTTTGACAGATCTAAATAATTATGAATTTTGGTTTTCGAAATACCAATTAAACTAGAATATTGTACCAAAATATATTCATTTAAATATAAAAGGTAATTTTGATAATCATTTTGAAATTGTTGACATTTAAGATTTCACCAACAAGAATCAAGAATTTAACAATGACATGATCTATGTGTGGTTCGGAAAATACTTACAGCAAAGGTTATCTGATTCTGATGATATGGTATGCCACCTAATTTATCACACAATTCCATATGGATTCGCTCTGGGTCCCCAGGTACTAACACTGGATCCTTATCAGCCTGGTAAATATATATTTAAAAATGTTCAAATTAATGTTTAGAATTGATTCCGATATATAAGGATACAAAGACTATTTTCCTTTCATTCGTCATTGCTTGTAAACATCTTTTATAAGCAGTTGTCTGAAATATCTTTAAAGTATCAAAGTAAAATCGAAGGTTACACTACTTTTAGGACTTTTGGGGTATTTCTTTTAATCTTACTTTGATTTATCTGTTGAGTCTGTACTATCTCAATTCTTGATTTTGCAACTTCACGTAGTATTCTGCACTTGTCATTTTGCCTTCTTAATTACATTCAGTTAATATAATTATTCTAATGTTCTGGTTGACAGAGAGAATGTTCAATGATAAACCGTGTACATTTGGTACAAAATGATCACTCATATTTTAAGAAATGTGTTAAAGAAATACAATATGGAAAAACTGTCTGTATATTTGACTTGCTCCATTAAACATATACTGGTGGTATTTTGTATGCCACAATCATATCATATTCAAACATATTTTACAAAATGAAAAACGTGTAAAATATCTAAACATACTGGTTCTTGATTTCTACAGCAGTCTATAAGCGTTTGCAATCTTGTTGTAAAACCTTCCTCAAACTGACTAGGGTCAATTGCAATGAAACACTGGCCCTACAAAATAAGACGCATAGAATTATACATATTACACGTATATCAAATATTTTTAACCAGATCATAGCCATATTATCAAAACTACACAATATCACCACGGATAAATATCTGTAAATATATAAAATTTTACCTATAAAAAATATTCATAATTCAGATATTGTTTGATGTTCTTTCCGCTGGATTTGGCTACCAATTTCGGTTTGTTTGGAAATGAGTACATATACAATAAAAGTACATTGCCGGAAAATATCAAATTTGTTTGTACGAGCAAGGCTTCGACGAGCGTTTTTACCCGTTTCGCAGCGAGCACAAATGAATTCGAGATTTTCCTGCAATGTACATGTTTTGTTTTATCCTGCAATTCTTAAAACATAGATATTAAAATAGACGATTTTCTTTCTAAAATTATTGTTGAATCATTTCCTTTACGAACGAGGACATGTTTGAAGACACCAGCCAGCTGGTTTCCGAATCTAATATTCCCGCTCGCTCAAAATGCAGTGGGATAACAGGGAACGATATTATGCTACTGTACGAATATCACTTTGTAATATTCGTCACTAGTATTTGTATAATTAAACGCTTCATTGCAGGATAATTCATAATAGAATGTCTAGACTTTCCTATGTTTTGGTTCTAACTCTTTGAAATGCGCGTATACTAGTAGCATAGCAAAATTCACCATATTTATACAACATTAGTAAACATGTTTATTGTTTATACCATATAATTTTTACAGCAGTACACGTCTGTCTTTAGTAAATCAGGGGCTCTTTAAGGGTAATCATTTCGAGGTATCATATTAACCTCTGCTCATATGTTGAAATCTATGGTACCGAAGAGCCTTACAAAAGAATTCCCTTAAAATACTAACCGGAAGCAGGGACCCAGGCTGTTGAAAATGTCATTTAAAAATATGGGGTTTAATAAAGGGTATCAAGGTATATGGTCAACAGTTGGGAAAGATAATACAAGACAGCCTAGGGACTCACAAAAAAGTCGCATGACAAATATCTCATAACCAATGAAAACTGAAGCAAACAACAGAAAACAAAAGAAAGATTGAATTAGAATAATTAATCCAATGTGAATCTAGGGGTGATTTCATGTGCACCAGATTGGTAAGCAATTCTTGCGCCACTAGAGCACCCATCGTGTTACATATATTCATCAAAGCTGGTTGTTAGTTGTGAAGAGTCAACAACTCTGATAAAAGAATGTATTGTGGTGAAACAAAGGAAAATATTTATATAATTAAAGTTAAATAAGCAAAATATTTATTAAATGGGTATGCTACATTTCATTGGGTAACCTGTCATCCGAAACATAGGAAGTCAAAAATCCAAACATAGCAAAAGAAGCATTCAAACCCAAACAAATCAAATGGGAAGTCACATCTGACGGTAGGGACAGCTACTAAGTGCAATGCTTTTTTAAGCTTTTCCGTATTTTCATGATTAACCCTATAGATCATTCTGAAAGTGAATGTGTAAATTGTTAGACATACTAAATTTGCTGGTCTCTCAAAGTCCTTCCACTGCCTCACAAAAGGTCCAAATGCGCCACCACTCAATATACCACAGAATATCTCTACCATCATTGCTAATCCATATCCTTTATAACCACCTCATCAGAGAAAAAGATAAATAATTGATGAAATGTCTGATATTTACTGATATTTGAAAATCCAAGAAGAGGATTCTTTTTATTTGATCACCTGGTTTGCCCATGAAGCCTATTATTTCGTTTGTTTTTGGTCTTTTGTGAAAGACAATACAGTTATCTGGTATTTGTTTGTTTAATGAATTAATTTTGTTGTGGCAAATGTATCATACAAGTATGGGGAACAACAACTTTAATTCAATTGATGATGGTTGTCGTTGCTTGAATCCTTTACCCTTTGACTCTAAATTGATTTTTCAGTATTTGCCTGTCTGTCCTATATAACTATAAGATACGAATTTTCTATCACAGATTATAGATTTGATCAGTCTTATTTAAGGCTCGCTGCTGATATTAGAAATAGCAAGATTTTCAAAAGCTGATGATTGCTTTTAGGATCTTTCACATTTGAACAAATTAAGCAGAAAAAATTGATGGGTCATTGAGCTTGTTGCTTAGATCTATGCTGTTGAAAACATGGCAGGAAAAGGATTTTTCTTTATTTTCCACAGGTTTGGCTTTATTTGGTTCTGTCTATTAAAACCCAATGAGAAGTAACGAGAATTTCATAAAACTTTTCATTTGGCATTTGGAACTGTGTTTTTAAAATGAAAATATGGAAAGAAAAGTGGGGATCACTGGGCGAAAAATATGAAATGGATAAAACAAGAGGAGTTTGATAATCTGACCAGAATGGCTGAATATGAGCAAAGAACATCCTTTAAACACTTACTGCTTTCTTCTTTCCCTCCAAGTGGCATCAGACCCATGAGTTCCTTATATTCATGTGTTTCCTGTGTAAAAGACAGAAACTTGAACTTCAGTTATATCATTGTAAACATACTATTTTTTAAAATGCTAGCTGACTAAAAAAACAGATTTTATGCTTAAGGACTCGGTTGACAAAATAAAGACACAATCCATAAACTCACATGACCACTTTTATCAACAGCCCAGCCAGATGGCAAAGGTTCCCCCTTCCTGTCTTGTAACTCAGCCTGGAAAAAAAAGAATATTTGACAAATCATAATAACTTAAGCTGCTGTAACATATTTGCTATCATTTCAAAACCGAATAAACAAACAAAGTCTTACTATTATGTTGGTGTCAATTCACACCATAAAACAACTAAAGAACAAAGTAAAAAAGTCGTCAAACTGCAAATATAAATTTGGAAAGAAAGTAAAATGGATCCTGCAATTCTAGACTTTCTAATAAAGATTATAAGTATGGTTGATTGAATTCTGTTGAGTGTTTAAGGAGGGGTAGCAAATTAGAAATTGTTATCTCCATTGTTTAAGATATACTCACATGTTTCTAGGTCAAAATGCCCTCAAAATTTAAATTGATTTGGAAAGAAAAAAAATCGATATAGCAAAACTAGACTTGCTACTAAAGACGAGTTCGGTTGAATTCTGTATGGTTATCCCTCACCCTCTTGTTCCGCATAGTAATGTATGGCCAAGTTAATATGACCATCAAAATGCAAATATAACTTCCGAAAGAAAGTAAAATGGATCACGCAATTCTAGACTTGCTACTAAAGGTTATAAGTAAGGTTGGTTGAATTCTGTTGAGTGTTTAAGTAGGAGTAGCGAATTAGAAAATGGCATCCCCATTGTTCAGGATATACTCATTGATGTCTCATGTGGCTAGGTCAAAATGCCCGAAAAGAAAAGAAAATAGATATTGTAATACTTGATTTGCAACTCAAGATTGTGTGTTAGTTTGGTTTGAATTTTGTATGGCTACCCCTTCACCTCTTGTTTAGCATACTGACATATGTCCAAGTTAAAATGGTCGTAAAAATAAACATTTTGATTTGGAAAGTAAATATAATCAATAGTGCAATAATAGACGCGCCTGATAATTATGTGTATGTTTGGTTACATTTAATTCTGATTGGTTAAGGCGTAGGGGACGTGTGACGCTGCGGATGAGGCCCGTTGACAGAATCGATCCATATGTGTTACCATGTTAAATAAGACGTCAATAAAACTTTGAAGTGGTCCGTATATTTCACCTGGTAAAACTGTCACATACATAGTTGCTCTCTAGATTTGAAACTAGGTAGCAAGACATCCTTGGTAGGCAAGAAATCCCAAAGTATTTTTTGTTAAATTACATTAAAATTAGTCAGGTTCTAGTAGTTTGTTTGGCTGGTGCTTTCAAGAGATCATTTGTTCAAAGATGGCCAAAAAAAACTAAGTTCATTTATGAAGAAAACCAAAATGGACGTGTGACGCCGCGGATGAGGCTCGTTGACAGAATCGATCCATATGTGTCACCCTGATACAGAAAATGTCAATAAAACTTTAAAGAGGTCTGTATATTTCACCTGGTAAAACTGACATACATTGTGGTTCTCTAGATTTGAAACTAGGTAGCAAGACATCCTTGGTAGGCAAGAAATCCGAAAGTATCTTTTGTTAAATTACATTAACTTAGTCAAGTTCTAGTAGTTTGTTTGGCTGGTGCTTTCAATGGCAAAGGGGCAAATGAAAAAAAATAAGTTCATTTATGAAACTGTTGCAATAAACAGAAAAAAAAAAAATTACCTTCCCTAAAGCTACGGCTGTGGTTGCCATATCTAACACAAAACTATCTCCATTACTAGCTGGTGCAGCAAGTGTTATAGGATTGGTTCCAAGTGTTCTCTGAAAATAATGTATCAATTTATTCTTATAATTTCAGTAAATTTCAAAGTATTGTCCTATTCGCAGAAGAATTGTGGCTTGTTTACAAAAAAAGAGGTTCATCATGAGGATATAAGGGCAAAATTGGGAACAAATTTATCAGAAGACTGAAACGCCATTACCAAAAAAGATAAGATATAATATTTGAAATAAAACTGCAAGGGTTTGGGTGACACCTACTTAGAACTAAGAAGCTCAGAAAGTGCAAGCTCCTCACTTCACAAGTCATGAATCATGTAAAATTCGGGTCTACACAAATTATTTGATAAGGCGCGAATTGTAATAGTCTGATGTAATAGTAACAGGCCTTTAAGTGCATTTTGACACAAAAATAGGGCATTTCATAAGGCCAATTTTTTTTTTTTTTTTGAAAAATAGGGTAAAATAGGGAACATTTCATAATATATAAGGATATCTATTTTGCTACTTTTCTTTTTAATATAGCATAAGAATACATACTTACTTGTGTGAAAAAATAGAGACGCTTACCAGTGTCTTTTTTTACAATGTATACACTTAAATCAAGTTTTGAAAATGACTGCAATACAGTATGCCAATAAGGAAAACCTTGACAGATACATATCTTACTTTTGCAGATGGAACATGTACACATAAAATTCCACATTTTAACTTTTTTACCAATTCATTCTAATTTATAGGGTTAATATAGGGAAAAGGGCTATTTTGAAAAAAAATATAGGGTTTATAGGGCATTTTCTAAAAGATAGGGATTTTATAGGAAATATAGGGACGCTTGAAGGCCTATAGTTAGTGAATTTCTGGCGTAGGGTGAGCAATTAAACTATTTTGTCTGTAAAAGTATGATTGTTTACGAGTCTCGTCAAACCATGACGTAAATTTTATATTTGCACAAGCTAAACATTGTAAACATGTATTTTGGAACACCAAATGTGTTGATACCATTGTGGATAGAGCAGAGGTCACGGAAGGTATGTCTGACAGTTTTTACCACATATTTTTAACGAAATTTATTTATATTCTTAACCCCTAAAATTATTTAGGAGGCTTTATTCCTACTTCTGCATCTGGTAGATATATATATATCTCCCTTCTTCCAACTTCTTATCTTAGTTATTTTGTTGTATTTCTTTTTTTAAAGATTTTTGGATATGGATACTTCTTATTCTATGATTGGATATCGCTCATCCAATTGATTGGTTCTTTTGCTGCTGATGAGAATTACTCCTTGAAACACGTGTCTAGCATTATTATTAATAAAACTTTGTATACATTTACTCTGAATCAACCGGATCAATGGCAGTGTTTAATGATCAAAGGTGCCAAAGGGTATTTACCAGTGTGCAGATGCCCCCTTTACATCATTATTTTAGCCTGGGTAATATAAACGGCAATAAGAAGGTACATGATATAGGCCCCAGACAGGCGATTCAAATCTTAAACTAAGCAACAGGTAGAAAACTGTATGCCTGAAAGTATCTTATATTATACCAAATGAACAAAAATCATAATTTCAGAAGACTTGGCTTATACACTGGAGTGTTTTAGAAGCAACATCGTTATACTCACACTTGTGCCTCTTGTTGGGACCATCATTGGTGAAGTATTACAAAACGCCATGCCCTAAAAATCAAAATAGCATATTCATTGACTCCCAAAACATTCATAATGACAATAAAACAACTACGAAAAATGAATATGATGCCGATTTTTATTCGTGTGTTAATGTTGATGTTTGTAGAAGCGGTGTACAAGCGTATACTTCAAGATTGTGCTAATGTTGATCTGGCCCAGGAACGCTGCATATCATTTCCTGTAACATGCCATAAGCCTTAGAGTAATGGTATTAAAATAGGTCTTTCGGATACCCTGCCAAGATGTTAGTTTTCTTTATTTCAATTGGTACAGAGAGCTGACTTATTTGCAACCAACAACTTTGGAAGAGGATGAGAGTTCTGTCTCGTGAAATGCCACGTCTCTCTCTTACAACAGCTGGCAATAAAGGTTAGTTTGTTAAGATAAGTTTTATCAAAAGCAAAAAATGTATTGAACAGAAAACCAAAGGAAATCAAAATAAAATTTCAAAAGACGTGAATTAAAGATCGGTTCTGCTTTAAGAAGAGGTTTAAATATACTTAGGTCAATTTGTGTGTTAATTCATCAGCCCATTCGACACATAGCATTTATGATCCTGCTGTTTGAGAGCAACTTCAGTCGAATAGTTTTCACATGTATAAAAAAGACAACAAAAAATGCCAGGTGTCAAGGGGCGGGGAACATTCCCCAAGCATCTTTCTACTGAAGGCAGTGACTATAAAGGCTAAATTTGTTGTTTCTATCCAAACATTCCCAATTTGACATGTAACATAACTTCCTTACACCTATCCTCGGCTTTTATTAATATGATTTATTGTTTGTTAACTTTGTAGTAGTTTTGAATTAGGATGAAATATTGACCACTGATAATTGAGCAACATATATAAAGTTGGGTCTAACGAAAACGTGAATATTAGACATCGGTCGATCAAGTCATGATGACAATCAAAAATTTCTATAAGACTATTTAAATGAAACTATGCAATTCCAATTAAAAGGGCATGAAAAAAGTGCATTGGAAAAGGACTTCATTGGGAGTGAAAAAGGCACCAAAAGAAGCAAGGACTATTATTATTAGGAAAGATGAAATCGGATCTGGACATCACTTGGAGCGAGAAAGGAGATTGGCAATACAAGGTGGAAAATGTCAAAGAAAGTAAAGTACATTAAAGTGAACTTTTTTGACAATGTCTGCCGCAAGCGAATATATTTCAATCCTGAATTCGAATGCATTACAAGAAAAGCCAAATTCCATGGTATGATAGATCAACATCTCAGCCAAGACACACGACAGAAAAGTATTGACATTGGAACTGTATTATCGACTTAAAAGTATTGAGATAGAAACTGTATTAACGACTTGTATCAGAAAATACTTTATCAGCTTCACTGATACGACCCAACACTTATAGTTAAGACACCATGTACAGAAAAGAGCCGGATGCCGGGGAAGACATATTTATCAGGAAATAACTATTTATCAATAAAGACTACAATCACAAAACGTTGTACCTCGTTGAGAATTTAAAGATCCCGCCCAACCAACGAACGCCGCTTTAGGAGTTCCACGTACCACTGGCGGAGAAACTGAAAAGTCAATTCCTTTACCACTGCCACTCTCGGGATGGTTGTTCATCTACACATCCCATCAAACCGCACCTTTATCAGGGGTTTTACCTGTAGGCGGAGAAACCGAACAGCCTATTTCTATATCCGCCCTCGGGGTGCAAATTGCTATTTGGTACGTTATGTATAAGACAGTGGTATATGTTTCTTTTATAGACCCTTAAGATGCTGGCAGGTGCAGATCCTCCTTAAAGTGGAACAATATCAGGAAAATGAAGAGACAATTTTCGGTGCGGTACTTTGCTGCCCTACAACTATCCCAAAATCCTGGATCCAGTCCTAACTACTGTGCTGTTGGACAAGTTTAGAACTTACCAGGAATCCTTGTTCCATTGCGCGAAGACTGTACCATCCAGCTATGCCAAAGTGGTTTGATCCTAAAAGTATCGTGGTGTGTTTGATGTTATTTTTAGTTTACATGACATATTACAAATAAATTATAATATACTGTTTATTCGTTGAATCATTCTAAAAAGTAAATACTTCAGAGCCTCATACATGTTACTTCATCCTGTGCCAATTCATTTGTCAATATGTATCAATTTTCAAAATAATATTTGACCGAAGTTTCCAATATCTGAAAAAATATACATGTATTTAAAAAAGCATTTTTACAAATACTTCGTGATATCCAATGGCAAGATGACCGCATAGCAAAGCTATTATTTGTTTCACGATTCGTCATAATTCTTTGATCTTTTTTATGCATATTTAAGGCAATTTTATAAAGACTTCCATGATAAAAAAATAGAAATAAATACGACATCCAATTAAATTGCATTTTGTAGAAATCGTAATTACTACAATGGACCGATTTAGAAATGAAGAAATCTTTCTCATAACTCCGTCAAACGCATTGGAAAATATCAGCTTCTTATGTCCAATGAAAATCAACTAGACCTATGACGTTGCCAGAATTCCGTTGAATTTCTGAAACGGTCCATCATCAGTTTCGTATTCAATTTGGAAGCCACGAAATTAAATTAGAAAGAATTACAAAGTAATATTTTGTTTAATAATTATTTATATTCTTTTTCATGCTGTTATACAACAAGCCAGCATGTCTCTAAGTTTGAGCGCAATTTTTTTCCTCATTTGCTGTTGTGGATCACTTTTTTCCACGCCAATTAAGATAGATTCATTGAAAATTATTGTAGCAGACATAATCTTTCCTGTATGCAATGCCTGTTAGGCCAGATGGAACAAATATGTGTTTTTTATGTCTTTGAATAGTATATGTAGATATTATTTATTTATTTATTTGCAAAAATTACACCCATATGGGTCAAGCAAATACATTATACACATATACAACGCATTGTTCAATGTCAGGTTGTACTCTCTCGACCAATCAGATAACGCCATTGTATCTTCAATATCATTACAGTGAAATAAAATATATTATATCTCATTTTAAACATAAATTACAAGAAAACATAATCTGGATGGCGAAATTTTGACCGACACGGACCTCATTTCCGCAATTCGAGAGATAGGTATGCATGAAAAATATTTTAAATTTTTATATGGTCATATTTTGACTGGAAACGTCAATTTAAAATTCTTCAAATAACAGTCCCTGGTACTTACACTTGATTTAAGGGGTGAAACTTAGTCCCCAGCTTTATATGTTTAATAATCTAATAAATATTCATGTAATAAAAAGGTCCTCACCTCTACAAGACACAAAGCCTATCCCTGCTGTTTTTGCTTTCTGCATTGCCAAGTCAATGCAAAACCTTGCCACATATGGTCCTAAAAACAACAATTAGTTGAATTAGTTTCATTTATCCAATGACACCGCCTCGGTGGTGTAATGTTTAGCGTGCTCGCCTCGAGTGCGTAAGGTCGTGGTTTCGATCCCCGGCCGGGTCAAACCAAAGACATTAAAATTGGTATTTGCTGCTTCTCCGCTAAGCACGCAGCATTTAGGAGTTCTAGCAAAGACTGGTTGGCCCAGAGTCAGAATAATGTGTCTGGTGAAGTGGCACGTCTTCCTGCGGACTGTTGCTTTCATGAGCTAGCATGTTTAATATCCGGCTCAGCGTGTCAGTTTAGTACAAAGCAGGCTTCATTCATCATCATCATCATCATAAATATGCTCTCATCCTGAATATGCATGAAATATTTGCCACTAGACGTTAAGCATTCAATCATTCAACCAATCACGAACAAAACTATTAAAATCAAACACAGTGTCTTTGGAAGAGAGTATTAAAAATAGGGATGAAGGAAATAAGTTATGAGTGTTTATTTATTATTAGTCGGAAACATTTTCTGCATTGTGTTGAAATCATAAAACACATGCAGTTGCTAGAGAAGGCGAAAGAAAACCCAGGTCAGGCAAAAAAAGGGAAGGTCGACAGAAAAAAAGTATTTAAAAAATGCAAGGACAAAATCACAACAGGGAGCAACCAACCACAGTGAGCGCGAAATTTGTGTCATGATGCCTTTATATCTTGAACAGCCAAGCATCGGCAGTTAGCAAGAAAGGATACCAAAGTTGTACATATTAAATAAGACATTTACAAGCTGATATTTTTGAAATGTGTATCTATAAACCGTAAAACTTATCACTATCAGCAAAAGCAACTTGACAAATGTAAACAAAATAAAAATCGAAAGGTCGATGGCTAAAGAAATGTAAACATTGTCCCTCATAATGAAAAATAAAACTAGTATTATTAAAATGGCGACATTATAAATTGCAGAATTGGGTTTAGAAAAAGAAAACTGTTTATCTTTTTAAATATAAAACATAACGTGAATATTTTAAATATTATAAATGAACCAAACTGTCATAATTTCACTCTCATTTATGTACTTTAAGAAGTTTAAACATGTGTGTATCAAACATTCTTTGACTGCTGAATGTACTTAAAAAAATATCTTTGACTGCTGAATGTATTTAAAATTATATATAATAATTATATATATATATATAATTTTTAACAGACTAAACTATCTTTAGAACAAACACCAGTCACAGCAAGAACTGGATTTAAAGGTGTTTAAAAGTACCAGTTTGGATGCTATCCCCTTGCGATTGTCCTTTTATCATAAACTTATCCATTTACAAAAGAAAAGTTGTCAAAGTGTGTCTTATCTATAAAAAGAACATCAGACTCGAAGTCGGCAACAATAGTCCAGTCAGCAACTTAATTGATATTTTAAAAAGATAATATATTTTCACTTGACAAATATCTGATAGGGAATAATCATCTTCATGTAAAAAAGTCGATTTTAACATCCAACATCTTGATTACATAAAACACAAGGTAAAAAGAAATCGCACAGAGATTTGGATACTCGATCTCAAAAGACCTTTGATACCGTATACCAATTCATTTTATATCAGAATTTAATTACAAATTGGGCGTCGCATCGATAAAACCGTCCGATTCAGATTCTTCAACTATAGGCCAGTCGGCATCCTACGTGTACTATTAGTTTACATTTTGGAGAAATCAATATATTTTCACTCTAAAAATGTCTGGTAAAGAATAATCTTAATTCCAATCTACAGTCAAGTTTTCTTCACACTTCCTGAGTGCATGTACATCAAACACAGGATTAAAAAGGATCGCACAAAGGTATGGCGATGCTCGACCTTAGAAAGGCCTTTGATACTGTGGATCAATTCATTTAATGTCAGAATTAAAAAAAAATAATAATCGTCATATCGATAAAATCGTTCGACTCAAAGCAATAATAGGCCAGTCGGCATCCTAAGTGCTATTATCTTAAATTTTGAAAAAAAAACATTATATTTTTACTTAAGAAGAATATTCAGTATATGTTACGGCATTTATCTTCTAGATGTACAAATACGGTTTCTTAAATTATTTATACTTAATATTTTCAATTAACCGCATAAATTCAACCTTTAAATCAATATGTGCATGACTGCAGGCGACTTCTGTAAATTGTAAATAACACGTTTAATGGCGTTTTTATCGGTAAATCTGAGTACAGAAAAAAACAAACTTAACCATATGACAAAACAGATATAGAAAAGATAATTTGTATCGACCAAATAGAGATTATTGCAGCACAGACAGAATTTCGTCATTTGGGAATTAGGAAAGATGGAAGATTAAGTAGGAAAGTTTTTACATACCATTAGTTTCTTTTCGACGATTGATTTAATATTAATGACTGATGAAATACGGTTAAGGGGAGGCGGAAAGATGTGGCAGGGGCACTTCCAATCTATCGTGAGATATAAAAAGGAGAAGATATTGGGTATGTGTCTACGAAAGCACACGCCATCTCCGTAATTTCTCATATCAAGCAAGAGTGAAAAATCCCACTCCCAATCGGAACACGCTCGTATATTTCTGTCATTCTTCGGAAATAATATTCGGAGGTAAGTGTATGAATATGAGCATACATTTGCTCAAAATGTGATGCGGTCGGACACTGCACACACTTCCGCCTTCATTAAGTTCTTACTCCAATATCATTAAAAATACTATTAGTATAAAAATAAAGACATCTCATATTTTTGAAACGATATTTTCAATAAAATAAATTGAAATATACTAGATTTTGGATCACAAATATGCAATTGAAAAAATACTGAATCGTCATACGTCACAATAAGCATATGACGTTATCATAACAAGAACGCCAAAAGGACGGCAAAACGCAAGTCTGTGATGTTTCTGGAGATCATGTACGCTTCAGTTTTGAAGTAAATATATTAAAAGGTCTGTCTCTTCAAGTTTTAAATCTAATTGTTATGTTTTTATGTTTTAAACCGAATTTATGATATTCATTATGGCCGCGCTCACAAGCAGAAAACATTTTACCGAATTTTAAGACGGACATGGCCGATGTGATTAGATTGATCCCACGCCTTTTGACAAGCTCCAAACAAATAAAACTGTAACGTAAACATAATCATCTTGCCACAATGTTATAATATTAATACAAAAAATGAAAAAGACAGACCTCGACTCCTGACTTGATACAGTCACATGATACATGTGGTAGGGTTCAACATGCTTTGCTGGATATAATCCCTGTACTAACTCGAAGCCAAAGTTTGTTACATTGCAACTGATTAAGATTTACAATAAAGCATATTTGATCAAACATCTTGGTACAATCATGTGTTTGGCTGTTTAAATAAAATGTAAACAATAAACGAAAGGGTGGAGTACAGAACCTTGGTTGTACACATCTACCAATCAGACAACTTTTCATTTTTAATAAATTATGTTAATTGCAAATTCCATCAGCCAACGTTACAGCATTATCGATATTTAAAAAAAAACACAGTTAGTGGATCGGTGTGGTGAAGGCTGATAAAGCAAAGTTGGGGTTTTTCCTTCACTACACTGATCTCAGCCTGTATTCCTCATCTATAAAACTCCTTTCCTTTGTGTGTGCTATCTTACATGTGTACATGTCCTCCACAAATGATTGTATAAAAATAGGAGATGTGGCATGATTGTCCATGAGACGGCCACCCACCAAGTGAATATGATTTTGAATGCAAGAAATTAATGGGGTTAATTTCAAAACAGTGTAAATTCTGGGCTCCGTGCCACACTTCGCGACTAAAATTAATCATGATTTAATTTGTAAATAAGGTATGTCGAAAATGTTAAAAATGATTGGAAATCACATGCATACCAATTCAAATACAAATCGAACTGTTTATTGTTATCGATGACAATTTATGTTCTAAATAGCTTCACTTGCACAAAACATTGGAGGTTTGTCTCAAATCTGGACGCAAATCCAAAATTAACCTTTCCAATTGTCGCAATTGTCTGAATCTGAGTAAAAACTCAGTTTGAGATTATTTGTGCAAGTGAAAACAGTACTAAATCATTTAACGTATTCTAATGGACAGTTTCACTTCTTGTGCACTTAATTCTATCTTTATATGATGAATCAGCGTTCATCACATAAAACAATGTACCTTCTTATAACTATTACAAAATCTGGTAGCCGTTTTAAAAGATTTTGTCGTCTTTACATTATACACTTACCCATGTCCTCTTGTATGTAAATAAATAAAAGTAAAAAGATAGAGCCAAATTGATTTAATATTCGAAATAAAGATTGTTTGTAATTTTACACACCAGTTTAAGATATGCGGCCTGACGAAAAACAAACCAAAACGTTGGTCAAATAGACAACATTAGCAATCGTACACCATTTAATCAGGTGTTATGATATTTTGTGTAGATAAATGTATACTACATACCCAAACTGTGTTCTATATCTAAATATAAATAATTCTATCCATATCTGGAGAACTCCAAGGTAATTGGTGTTGACAAAGTCCAAACTGTCATAAAAACGATTGCTCTGTAGAGAACTCCAACGTAATTGGAGAAGACAAAATCCAGAGTGTCAAATAAACGATTGTTTTCCTTTTAACGTTTCAACTGTCATGTCTACAGAGAACTCGTTTACACCAATATCTTCAGTGACAAATCTAGAAACAGAAAATCAATACTGAAATGTCACAGTTTAATTGTAACTAATTTTTGTAGGAAGTTGCTTTGCAATGTCTCTTAATGTCATGTTTTATTGTATATCTGTCTTTAACAGTAAGGATTTATATAACATAAAAAGCACAACGTCATTATTAAAGTTATGACACTGGCATAGAATAGAAAATAGTTTTTCGACTTAACCGTCATAAGTTTTTTATTCTCGTTAAGCATTTTCTGAGGCGTAGCCAAAGGCTGTAGAGTGGTTCTGAAATGCGGAACATTCTCAACGACTACGTGTTAAAAAGTACATATCGGATTTATTCCCGACTCGGCCATACAATGTCAATTTTTCCTGCAATACAATTTCAAACTACAACGCTTAAGCAACGTTTTAAAAATGTTTTCAAATGTTTTTCAAATGCTGAAAAATGGCCTATATTAGTATCGATGAAAAAACTCCTGCTATACATTTATATTATACCCGCACAACTTGTAAAATATGCACCTGGCGTGTATGACGAAGGCAAACTAAAAAGCGCTTTAATTTATACGCAGTTAAATTTGGCTTTGAATATTTGTTATGTACGTATGTAAGATGTGGATTGTTTCTTTCTTATACATATTTCATATTGTTTTCTTTTAAATCTTTGGTAAAAAAACCAGCCAAATCTACGCTGGTGACTTTTTTTTTATAAAGTACTCTTCTTTGCAAATTTAGGGTAACGTTATTTTCCTTAAATGTTAACGTCATTCTGAAAACTTTGAACTTAGATTATCATGCCTCTCAGCTTGGCCTGCCAAATCCATGATGTACAGTAAGGTAATTTGAATTTTTTTTTAGTTAAGCTGCTTTTTCGCGATTCGTTGCACTTTTACAAGTACCTTAGGGGTTAAAAAATACAAGTTTTCCCAATGTTGAATAAATAAGGTGTATTTCTATATGCTACATTTAAAAAAAGAAGAATATATGCCATAAAAAGACAATCAACATCTTTTCTGTTTTGATAGTTTCCCGTTAAGCTGTAGCCTTTAGTTCACCAGTTTTCCGTGGGGCACGAAACAACTTCTTTGAAAATGCAATGTATTTTTTTCCTTTATCAAACAGATTGTTGAAAAAATAGAACAAAAACGATTGAAAATGCATAATTTCGCTGTTTTTCTAGACTAACCTTAATCAAGTACACAGCAAAATGTGTTACGAATTTCGTGCGAAAATTTTCGCATGATTAAATAACAAATCGAGCAGGGCATGTAATTCATGCGAAAAAATTAGCATGATATTCATATCATTTCGTGTCAAATTCGAACGCAATTATGGTGGTGTGGAATTTTTTAACATTTTTTTCATGTGAAATTTATTATTTGCATGAAATATCA
>JAULBM010054995.1:0-10439 GCA_032357055.1 Geukensia granosissima
TTCAGACATGATTTTGCCAATGTAAAGAAAAAGCAGAATGGGTAACTGGAAGCCAAATTTCATATCTAATTTAAAGTAACAATACCCAAAAAATCACAGTTTAAAAAAAACGGACTATCCCTTTTTAAAAAAGAAAAAAATTATTTTTGCACGTTTTATGGATGTCGGTTGGCACTAATATGAAATAAATATTAAAGTAAGACCATTTATATGTACATGTAATATAATTTATTTTCCATAAGAAAATCTAACAGTGAAAAATCTTCATTTATTCACACTCCTGTGTCCATTAGTCCAATAAATATCAAACAGGTAAAAACAGAAACCCTGAGAGAATGGTTTAATAAGTACAACCACTTGTATTCAAATACAGTTCTACATAAAAATTGAATAATTATACATACATATGGACAGTACATATTTTATTTTTCCAAATTATAATTTTTTTGTAGTTTTAATATTTAGACAAAAGTATTGAAAATAAAACTATAAACTAGAACAACATTTTAAAGCACTGCTGTTAAAAATTTTATTATCTCCCTTGGCAGAAAATCAGGATTTAACAAATATTCATTAATAAATATACCTAAATCAAGGACTTTACTAATTCAGAAATTCAACTTATGTCCTCGTAAAAAGCATTGCAATATCTCAGCGTTCTAGCAAATGATGTCTCGACCAATGTAAATAAATCAGAACAATGATGTTCCAGAATTCCATTGCATTTCTGAAACAGTCCATTACAGTTTTATTTTGAAATATATCTTTAATACTTAACAATAATTGAAATATAAATGAATATTTTCAAATGTAGTTCTGTAGGAAAGCATGCTTTGCATGGGTGGGATGTTCTCAAAGTTTTAGTTAGTAAATTAATGTTTCCACAAAGGTTTTGGAAATCAAAGAAAAATTTTGGCATTTTTTATGTGTAAAGACAAACAAATTAAGTGACCAGTTGCATGTAAAAATAAACAATGCGAATAGTTGGAGAAAAGAATGAAAGATATGTGCATTATTTATCACAAGTAATCTGAAACGCAGGTGCCAAAGTAGCAACATATGGCAGATGACTTTACATGAACCTTAATGCACAATAATTCTTAAGTAGCTGCACTCTAAATGCAGATTTGTTTCCAATTTATACTGTAATCTGCTTTCCCCTGCATTAATAGGTGTCATTTGTAAAATAGAGTCAAATTTGTAAAAACATAATCTAATAAATGGAATTAATCACACAAAAAATCAGCAGGTTTTTAACTTGTTAAAGTGCATTTTACCAGCCCTTGCAACTTGCTAACAACCTCAATATTGAAAGGTTCATGTACAAACATTGTATCAAAAATTTACTAATCCGTAAAGGATATCGTCAAAGCATTATTATAAAATCTTTAAATATGGTTTTTATTAGAACTATTATTGACTTTCTTGTTAATAGCTTAATTAGGAACTAAAGAGTTTATACTTGTTATAACTTTTTCTACTTCCTGTCAACGTACATTTCATATTGGCATTTGCACAACCCATGTTTTCTTTGACTTCTAATGATATTTAAACACGTTATCCAATTGGACACCGTAGTGAAGGAAAACTTGGTTTTCTGATCGGTTGCTTTGGGGTTTTTAAGTAGCAATCAGTAACTGCGGTAACACTTTTGAGGTCGATACTTTTGCTGTATCTTGTATGAAGTTTAAAGTATATTTGTTATTGGTTTTCAATATCGATCTCAAGTGTAAAATCCATTTCAACAAATTTTTATGGTGTGTTCATAAATTGTTGTTTTGTCACACCATTGTCCCAGGTTAGGGGAAGGGTTGAGTGCTCACCAAACCGTTTAACCCCGCCATATACTAATGTACCTGTCCCAAGCCAGGAACCTGTAGTCAAGTGGTTGTCGTTGTTTAATTATACCCTATGTCAGAGTTTGTTGGAACGCGTAAAAAAGTTATGAAAGAAAAACTGTCTACCGTATTCTTATAAAATATTGTTTATTTTGTAGAATGAAAAAGTGCAAGTAACTTGCAATAATACTTTTTATCAATTACGGTGTATTTTAAGCCGCAACCAGTTTTTTATTCTCTACGGGGATTTCACATTATAAAAAATTGTCATTTATTCGCTGGAAATGGCCCTTTGCACGCACTAGCACGAGACTGGCCGTACACATTTTCAAAGCTGCGTAATAATACCTGCAAACATGTTTAGTGGCGCGACTGAATGAAATTTTAAAACTAATTCTTCTTATATATAGCAAAAGGGGGTCCGAATTTAAAAAGTGCGCAATTTTTCAAATTAGTTTATCTATATCAAACTTCAGCGCTCCCGCCAAAATTAAAAATGGCCAACCCTCAAAGTTTAAGCTTAAATCCCCGTAGAGAAATTCAAGGGCAGATAATAGTATGTAAAACGCTTTTGCACATTGTAAAGCATCAACTGTTAACCGTGGGATAATTCTTTCTAATACAAAGCAGCCGGGGATCCAAAATTTAACGTTAGGAGGGCGGGGTCGAGGGCACTGCCCTAGAAGTGACAAGGGGGGCGAAGCCGCCCGCAAGCCAATAGAAATTATACTCTATGTCAGGCTTTTCTGGAGTGTGATTTTCGAGCTTTATAGATTTATTTTTGCGATTCTGTCTTTGTATTTATATTCAACCAAAAGACAGAATTATCCCACAGTTAACGGTTTATGTTAAATGCCTCTAAATAACGTTTTTACATACTATTATCTGCCCCTGAAATTATCTACGGAGATTTAACATTGATGGTCAGGCCATCTTCGTTTTAAGCGGGAGCGCTTAAGTTTGACCTAGATAAAGTAATTAAAAAAATTGTGCACAGTTCTACTGTTCGGAACTTCTCTTGCGATTCATATAAGTAGAATTACTTTTCAATTTCCATTCAAGTGCCCCTCGAGCCATTTTTGCATGTTATCAAATCCTAATTATTACGCAGCGTTGACAATTTGTTCTCCTAGTCTCTCGCTAGCGCGTGCAGAGAGCTACTTCTGGCAAACAAATGGCTGACTTTACAATGTAAAATCCCCGTAGAGAATTAAAAACTCGGCCCAACTTAAAATGCATCGTGATTGCTAAAAAGTATTATTGCAACTTTCTTGCACTTTTTTCAATCTACAAATAAACAATTTTTTATAAGAATACGGCAAACATTTTTTCTTCCATTACGTTTTTACCCGTTCCAACAAACTTTGAAATAAAGTATAGGACATTTAAGACTAAAAAATCGCCCCTGCAAAGGAGGAAACACAATATAATGAAATTAAGAACGGAAATCACACTCCAGAAAAGCTTGACATAAAGTATAGTTATTTATTGTTATATGTTTACCATTTTTGCATTAGATTATGTAAATTGGTGTGTTTCATGCATAGTTTCACATTTTGTATTTTGGGGCCTTTTACAGCTTCCGTTATGGTATGGACTCTGGTTCATTGTTGAAGTCCATAATGGGACCTGTAGAAGCTTAAATTCTACTTTCATTTGGTGGGTGGCTGTTTCACGGACAATCATGCCATATCTCCTATTTTTATACTACTGAAATAACGATGTGCTAACAGATTGTTGAGTGTCAACTAATAACAGACAAATAGAAAGAAATATATTGAAAGTTTATAACCATAAATATAGAAAAAAGGAGATGTGGTAGGAGTGTCTATGAGACAGACATCCAAAACGTGAAAATCACAAACTTCTACAGGTTGCCTTAAGGCCTTTAATATTTATTTAATGGTCACGTGTCCACATCCTACGGCAAGCTGTAAAAGGCCCCATATATAAAATGTGATGATACTATGATGTAACAACTATCTGCCAAATAACTCAACAATGTAAAAAAGAAACAATTTAACATAAACAACGATATCCACTGGATTACAGGTTTCTGGTTTATGACATTCATATAAAATATCTAGCGGGATTAAAATAAGTGCGCCATGATTTTCATGTATTTAATCATATTTTTATATTATTGAAAAACATATTGAATTGTATTGTATTCTTGTAATTCCACATTTGTCGCATTTCTTTTCTGCGGTTGAAACTGCAATTAAGACTACACAGAATTTGTCGTAGCTACTACACACCATAAAATAAATCAGCAATCTTTATGACAAACTTTTATGTCCACCAACTAGGACCGAATTTGCAAAAAAAGAAGAAAAAACAACGCTAATTGGATTGTTCTTTGCAAAAGTTATGATTCAATATAGGCGCTACATGGAAGGATACTGAAGTATATTTAATGATTAACTTGACTGAAACAAATTCTATGATGTCGTGTGAATTCTCGTGAATCTTAGATGACCATCAACGGTATTATATTCTACTTGCTGATCAGACTACAGGCTGGCAACCACAGCTGGGGTGGTCAAGAATAATAGGCAATGGAATTTTTTCTTTGGGGCTGACAAATCGATTGAAATATCGTTGTGAGTGTTTTTCTGCAGAACTATCTTTCCGAGTAGATTCACCACAACAATACAGCAGCACACGGTTTAACATTTTGGACCCGTAAAATTATTCTATTTAATGTTTTCTGTCTTAAACGGGCAAAACAGCTACATTTTGTACTTATTTTATTTCTTTAATAACTTCATTTTGTACTAATCGTAATTTTAGGTTGGTCTTGGTGACATTGGTTGTAATTATTACGTTATGTGTTGTGACACATATTCACATTACCGGGGTGGTGAGATGTTGTGTAATATAGCCTGGGTAACGAATAAATTATAATTTATATTTAATGCACAAGCAAGACTCTTACACTCTTTAAATGTCAATATTTTATGGACAATACCTTTTCAACCAGTTCAGTTTTAAATCTGACAATCAAACGAGTAGTGAAGCCGGTATATTTGAACAAAGTTGAAATGAAAGCACTGAAGGCATGCAGTAGATAGAATATATTTTTCGTAGAAAACTTTTGAACTGCCTAAGTGCTGCAGCGGTATATAACCAGGAGGCATTTTTTTTCTTTCCCCGTCATATAATCATGCAATATTTGTCATTTCACACAAAGATTGGTGCAAATACCGAACAGTCAGGTAAAATTTCAGACAATGTTATCTTATGCAGTTTCACGCTGTAGAATAAAGCGTTTATGATCAGATAATATACTTCCAATCTATGTCACCAGAATGTTTTGGTTCAGATCTTGCTCGATGCGATCAAAACACACAGAACTGCAATTTTGCTGTGGGGAAAAATCACACATAGAGAATTGCATTAATGACTTGGACTGCGTCATCACAATTTCCTTATTGTTTTCTGTAATTGAAAATCATTAAACAATTTATTAAATTGTCCTTAACATCCGCACATTCATATAAAGGTATATATACATTTTTAAAAGTCTTCCCAAAAGCCTATCCATGCCTGCATCTCCGTTTGAATAGCAAGCAGAAGTCCATGCGCGCACTTCCTGTTTCTAAATTGGTAGATGCAAAATATATAACATCTAGACAGGTAAACAGGTAGGGAAGAACTTAATGACACCCCTGTTTGGTTTTTTTCGGTAGTCCCCTAAACTTTATCGTGAGATTCTATTGTGCGAATGTTTGTCCTTTAAATCTATTGTTTCGTGAATTTAGAGATTGTCAGAAGCAAAATTTTTCTAGTAGCCCTTTTCGTCTTTCTGATATTATAAAGTTGTCTAATTTTTTACAACCAAAATCGCTGGAAATACTTTAATAGTTAATTTATACAACAATGCAAACCACTTTTCATTTCAAGTTTATAAAAACAATGAATAAAAACTTGCAAGTTTTGCACATTCCAGTTTTATGACTGATCTAACTTTTTAAAGAAACTTGGGTAGTGATACTTGGTGTAATACATAAAGTCCAAGTAGCGAATCTGTCATAATTTACAATCTATGTACTAATTTTCTAAAACTCTTAAAGTCTCATGTCGTCGTATTTGGCTTCTAATTTCGATTTATATGGATTCGAGTGCTTCTTTTGCTATGTTTGGATCTTGGACTTCCTATCTTTTGGTTCTAATGCTACTGATGAGACTGATGTATCTACATTAAATTTATACAAAAATTTCCCATATTTATTCAACATTGGTAGTTTTGTATTTTATCTCAGCACTTTTTCACAATTTTCACTTCATGGGGAGACGTTAAGGTATAATCTTCCAACTGACAGGTTTTCATACGAAATGAAATGGTTATGGCCACGATGGTCAACGTCAACGTAGTGCACTGCATAACAAAAGTTTTGAGCTATTATATATCTTGCGATTTTTTTCTTTGGTATGAAATAGACATGTCTTTCAGCATCATGACGAAGTGAGTTTTATTTATTATCAAATTGTATTATTTATTTATTTGTTAATGTGAGAACAACATATGATTTATCAAAGAGGCTGAATATAATGTTTCGTTCGTCTTGTGAAAAAGACGCTTAGCATTCAAGTTTCATTCCCTTAAACGTGGTAGTCTCTATTTTACAAGAAAGATTCAAGATGCCCGGTGGATTGTCTTTGACGTAGACATCCCGGGCAAGTCTCGATTACTGCTTTAATCGGTAAGCTTGTCTTCAATTTGATGTGAGAAGATATTTCCCCCCAAAGTATGTCGCTAGGTCTCCGGAGACAAAGGAAGAAACGGGGGGAAACTGAAAGACCATATAGAAGAGTGCAAAGAGAACAAGGCGAAACAAAATTGACAAAATATTTACACTCTCATAACTAAATTACACTGATGCAGTTAATTTTAAAGGTTCTTTTTGTGTTGTTTTGTCACAACAATGTTTCGGGTTAGTGGGAGAGTTACTTACAAACACCTTTAATCCCCGAATACTTTATGTGCCTGTCCCAATCAAGGGAACTGCAATCAACTGGATGTCGTTGTTTTTATGTTTAAGTGTTATTTGCTTTAAATTGAATAATTATTTGACCTTTATTTTTTTATTTGAGTATTATCCCATTGAGTTTTTTTTAACCTATCACACATTGCAACCATCTTGCTTTTCCACACGTTTATTGACAATCCAGCATTAAATTAAATCTTGGGGCACTGCGCTTGATGACATTTCGATCTTTTAACATCTGAATTGTACACTGAGTATGGTTTCGAGCAGCTCGTGCATTCGTAAGAGAGAGCTTAATTTGATTGTGTTTTTGTCAAGAACTCTTATTATTGTTAATTATATTCTTATTGGATTGGGTGCACTCTCATTTGATTTTATATTATGTCTTTGATAGCTTTTGTTTGCTTCAATGTTGCCTTTTTTCTCGGTATTAAGAGGGTCTGAATTAAGCAAAGCATGTTTAACCCCATCACATGTTTATGTGTCTATCCCAAGTCAGGAGTCGAGGTCATGTGTTGGTCTTTCACATTGATTTTGTATTTATACGTATAAATCTGAAACAAGATTTGTTTAATTTTACGTGCACACGTTTATTTGTTGGGGTGATCTAAAACACGAAAAAAGGAGTGTGATTCCACCCTTGTTGAAGACCTTGTGTTCAACCAATTTCTTTATCGCCAGACTGTAGGAATTCGAATAGTTACCACTGCGCTCCTTTAATATTCAGGCTATTTAGTAATTGTTAAAAATAACTCCACAGCTAGCCTCTAATTATGATATAATTGTTATATTTAGTAACACCTTCTACTTGTTGCCTTGATGATATCTATACATATTTATAACCTAATCTCCAAATACTGTGCTCACATCTTATTAACTGATATTGAATGAAACAAATAAGGATAACTGCAATTGTCTTGTTTCAATTTGTATATTTTTTATTTAAACATGGTAATCCAAACTTTTCGAAAAGGGGCTTGATCTCATTTAAAATCGTAAATGTTCCTTTTTCGACGGGATTGCCCATTGATTTATCCTCCGATGTATATTTTTTCAACATTTCCGATCTGAAAACCTATTTTTAAATTTTAAAAGAAAAAAACTGTTGAGCTATGGCTCTAAAATAAAAAAAAACAGGAATATATGAAAAGAATTGAAAGACAGCCACATTTGAACGGTAAAAACAAACCAAACGTACAAAATTGAACCTGTACAACAAATCACACGTTATGACCTATTATTGTATTGTATTTAAGCCAACAAACGCGGTATGAAATGTCAAAATTGAAGCCACATACTATATATAGTTAACCAAACGAAATTTGCCACGACTTAAGTCAAAATATATCGAAAGTTTAGCTATTAAGTGTGTCATGTTATACATCGTTGGAATTCCAATTTTTTGCCGCAACTCATCCTGCAGTTAAAATTTTTTGTTTTCCTCCGCACAAAAAAAAATTTCCCATTACCCCTCTATGTTAAATTTTTTACATTGAAAAAAATTGCTCAAAATGACATGTTTTCATAGATCAATATCCCGGTTCAGTGTTATAACCAGAAAATAACTAAAATTTATTCCTAAAATTTCATCTTTTATCTGTAATAAAACCACAAAAAATAGAATTTTTATCATGTCTTGTTATCAGAGACCATTGGTTAATTACACCATGAAAATGAAGCAAGTTTACAAAGTCGAAAAAATTAACATTACGCCCTATGGGGAATTTTTTTTATTTCAAGTTAAAATGATTTTTTAGCAAAAGCTTCAATAAATTAGAATTCCAACGATATATAATATGATATATCTCACTGTAAAACTTGAGATACAGGTGTACTTTTGTTGTGGCAAAATTCGTTTGGTGTACTATAGTAACGGAGATATGATTTGACAAGATAACAGTAAAAATTTGTTCATATGGATTTTCTTAGTTTATAATTTATGAACAAACTAATTCTCAAATTTTTGCCAGAAAATAAAAGACAAAATATACACAATTTAAATGTCTGTGTACTTTAAAGAGGAAATGTCATGTTGCACAATCTTTTATGATTCTCCCAGTTCTTTCTCTGACAAGCAACTGAGCAGTATGTAGCAATTTTACATCTGCTGCATCTTTTAAAACGAAAAGGACTGAAATAAAAGCACTGAAAGCAGTAGCTTAGATCATTTGGACTCTTGGTTTTTCTTTCAAACCAAACTTTCTGTACGAGAAGCAGAGCATGCCACTTAACGCTGTTATGGTGACCTTGAACCACTTTTTCATTTTTAGTCAAATAATATAAGTTTAGATTTGTCATTTCATACCTGGATTGGTGCAGAAACCGAACAGTGCCTGGTATGAAATTCTCAGACAATGCAATCCACGAGAGCAGATTATATGCAGTTTCACGATGTGCTATAAAACGTTCCTCGACCAAATTCATTATTTGTATTATTATATCAGACACAACATTTCTAGGTTTGCGTAATTGTTTAGCCACAATATAGTTAAGAAACCAACGGTAAATGTTGCTATCAACTACAACCAATCCATACCAATCTTCTTGATAATATTTCGTTTCAGATTTTACTCCGTATGATCGGGTTTCAAATTTTACTCCGTATGATCGGAACATTTCGAATTGTAGAGCTTTGGGTGTTATTGGTAGTTCTGTAGGACGAAAAATTACACATGTGCAAATAATATTCATAATTTGAACCACGTCATCGCAATATTCTATTCGTTTTTGAAAATCACTACTCAGTCTCAAACCATCGTCTCTGAGATCTCTACATTGACATATAGGTACAATATAGTCAGAATATTTTTCGTCTATCATTCTAAGATTTTCATCACATTCTGAAAACAACCCAAGACTAAATAGAAAAGAAATGTATTTTAGTCTTCCCGAAAGGCAGTCCGACACACACCCTCGTTTGAAATATGAAGCGGAACCAGCAAGCAGAATTTCACGCACATTTTCAGTTTTGCAATTGATTGCTAGTGATGCTATATTGCCAGCAAGACAGGTATACAAAAAGGGAAGAAGTAGGTTACGCCCCTGTGTCGTTTCTTTTTTAGTGTGTCCTGAAACTATGTCGCCAGATTCTACTGAGCGAATTTGTGTCCATAGAAAATCTATTGTATAAGAAATTCCGAAATTTTTCGATGCAAGATTTTGCAGGCTGCTTTTCTCACTTTCTTTGATAAGTATTGCTAAAACCTCTACGACATAAAAAACTGGCGAAATTTTAGTAGTGGCTAATGTTTTCAACAAAGCTGATCTACTGTTCATTTCGAGACAATGAAGACGTTGGAGGTCGTCTTTGCTTTCAAAATACTTGCAGATATTGTCGGTTTTCAATTTGCTTAAAAAAGTAACTCTTTCATCAAGAAGCTCTCGTAGAATAGTTTTTACCTCACAAAGGATTCTGTGATCTAATCTTCCATCAAACATGTTTTCACTCGGAATAAAATAGTTTGGACAATTTCCGTTAATTACCCACGACAACATCAAGGTGATGCACAGCATAACACATTTTAAAAGTTTCCCCGGTTGCCATATATCTTGTGGGTTTTCTTCTATGGTATAGAATAGACATGTCTTCCAGTGGTACGACGAGAGTGAC
>JAULBM010055006.1:0-10439 GCA_032357055.1 Geukensia granosissima
ACTATTTTGAAAAGAATTTAACATTTTCGGTAAAAATACTCAATTTTGGAGGTGTTTTGTTCAAAATAGATATGATCGCACAAAAACATCACAAAGATATTTTAATCAAACATTTGTACTTGATAGATCTTTTATTGTGCAAAGTTTGGATGTGATGTTTTTGTGTGATCTATATTAAAATCGGCAAAATAGTATCAAATATTGCCTAAAATTAATAAATTTCTTGTATTATCACATTTAAAGCATTTTCTATGGGTATAGACATTATTCAACAAAAAAATATAAAATAATAGATATTAGCCAATTTTCTTTTTAGCCAAATTCTTGGGCCAAAAATAGGCCTTATAGACCCTCGTCCTTTACGGTGAATTGAATCAAATTCCTCCTAACAAACCGTATTTAGTTTTGATGATTCCAAGCCATTTTAAAGAATTTTTTATCTGGTAGAAACTATGAAGTAGTTTAAATTGAAATTTTCGCAGATTTATATCATTTGTTGAAAATTTTTCTTTCTTTTTGCATCCTTAAACCATTTTGGTTTAGCCCTTAAAATTCCCTTCCATTCTTTCTTCCATGACGTTTTGAAATTTTCTTTATGACCGATATTTGCTTTTTCAACTCTTGGTGACATTTGCTTCGAGCATTGCATTGGACTTTCTATTGATAGACATTATTTAATACAAAAATATAAAATAATAGATTTTCATTTTTTAACCAAATTCTAGGGACAAAAATGGGCCTTAACGAACCTCGTCCTATAACAAAATAACCAACTAACCGATGTTTTCTTTTTCCGTGTAAAGCGCATAGATGTAGGCGGTCTAATTTGCCATATATCAATGAGGCAATTCTTGTTCCTTATATTATTAAGCAGTAGTTGTTTGTGTTTTTGTGATAACACATTTGATCCCCAAGTTTTATCGAAATTATCTAAAACTACATTCCAGTCACCATAATACATTTTCCAAAGCTTCAGTGTTATCCGTACGTAGCCTATAAAACTATGCCCAAACAGTTGTGTCTGTGTTTCTGCAGATTTGACATATTATGAGTCTAACATCATTATCTTTTATAACCTAATCGATCGTATAATTTAAGTTTTCATTAAAAAATCATTACGCCTACTGTTTGGGTATTTTTGTTAGAAAACAAGCATTTTCCAACTCAATTTTTGCAAAAATTGCTTGAATTTCCTTACCACAGTGTGTTTCTTGCAAAAATACATATCAATTGTTTTTGTATTAGCAATAAAAAAACTGAATTTCTCTTTTTGGCAGAACCTACTACTTTTTTTTATTAAAAGACTCGACTTTGTCATTTAAAAAAAAAATGTGAACATATATGTACACATAAGTATACTCCGTTCGTCAAAAATGGAACAATGTCATGAAAAATATTAAAAAAACAAATATTATCTTGTGGCAACAGTAAAGGTCAATAAAATACATATACGTAAAGTAGACATATAAAGAAATGAACTCTTTCACAGTAAACAGATTGCCTAAACAAAGCCGGCTTCCTTGTTGAATTGGAAGCCTCTATTTCCGTATGATTTCTCTGACTTAATACCAGTTATATTTTGATTTTTCTTTTTACAAAAAAAGACTTCTACTACTGGGTGTATTTTACTGTTGGTGGGCATTCGCAGCCCAGTAGCCAGAATTTTTATCCTGACATGACTCATAATATAACGCCGTTAATTTTTCCGGTCAAAATTGATAAAAAAACTACAAAAATTTCTAGGGCTCTTCCTCCTGATCTAGTGGTAACCCTAAGCCTGGTTTTTGACTATTTTTTAGATTGGCTTTTGTTCTAATGCCAGTGAAATTAATTTTATGGTATTAATACCGTATTTCCAATATCTGCTGGCGTCTTGTTAATCAACGAAATAGCCAGTGTATCATTTTGATATTGGTATTTGGTGTTACATTTATTCATGTAGACCACAAATAATTTTTTACATCTTAATGAGAAATTATGCCGTACTGAATCCAGAAAAGATGCCGATTTTGTTTTCTGGCATATATTCCAAATTCTTTCTTTTAAGTTATCAGATATAACATAATCAGTGTGGGTAACGTTGTACTTGACGGAAATGTATGATCTCACAAACAGGATTATGAGGTAGCTGTTACTGCCAAAATAAATAGCCCATCATGCTTAATATGACCACTTCCCCTGTTTTTACGTAGTCTGATGTGTACTGTTCAAATAAATGTTATTTCTGTGTTGTTTTCTGTCCTTTATTGTTTCCGTCGTATTCCCGCATTTTCATGGTCCAATGCTCTCTCTCTCTCTCTCTCACTCTCTCTCTCTCTCTCTCTCTCTCTCTCTCTGTATATCTTACTCAAAATTACCTTCTGAATACAAGAAGTACATTATAAATACTATTCTAACTGTTTGATTGATCATTTTCTCCTTTTACTTGTTAACCTGAAAAATACAGTGGAAAATAACTTATTGGTTTTACTTTGTTGTACAAATGTTGTATAAAAATCGTCAGGCATTTTGTCATCTGATATAGTTATTTAAATCAACCCTGTGTGCAGAATTTTCATTCACATTTTGATGTGACATAAGTCTATTTAATATCTAATCAAAAGGGAATTCATTGTCTTGAATATGTCTTAGTGCGGCAGGGCATTTTTATACCTATTCCCATTCTATCTTATACATGCGCTTTTTAAATCAACAATAGGACAAACTCTCTAAAATCAGTTTATAAATGGAGGTTATACAAATTTAGCTTAAATAATCTAGCATATTCTAAAAATTGGAGAAAATAGAGAACATATACAAGTTATAAGGCATTACACTCATTATGTGTGTCATCAAAATATTAATATTTCTAAAAAATTCAGGAAAAAGTGCAATATATGTTAAACATACACATTAATTAGACGTATGTGTAATAGTATAATTAACGTACGTTGGACCTATGTATTTGATACTTGTGTAAACCATATATATTTATGTGCATGTAAAACATATGTTTTAAAACGTGCGTAAAAGGAATTCGAAGTCAGAAATCGTCGGAAGACAGACAAGATCATGGCCAATAAAATGAAATGAAAGAAAAACATAAAATACACAACGCTACACTAAAAACTAAAGCTGGAGTAACACGAACCCTACAAAATCCAGGGTAAGTTCAGGTGCTCCGGAAAGGTAAGCCACTCCTGCTCCATAGGTGGCTCCAGTCGTGTTAATCAGAAGTAGACAAAATCGGTGTATAGTTACAATGGACACGTCATAGGAACAGGTTTGTATTCACGAGAGATGGAAGATATCCATTGTTATTTGGATAATGGATATTTCGTACCGGTCAACCAAATCATGTTGGCGATCGGAAAACCCTGAGAAACCCTTAGCTCAGTAGCTTTCTTGTCAGCTGCCATCTTAAATAAATAAAATCCTGATATAAAGAACAAGTCCTCGAGTAGCGTATCAGCTGAGAAATATACATTCCGTTTGAAGCTGCGGCGGTAATGTTGTTAGAACGGAAAGTTTACAGTCGAAAAATCAGTCATATCTCTTGCCGTAAAGATTTTTAATTAACCCACACTAACTGCAAATTTCTAGCTATATGTCTAGTTATAAAGCAGACATTTCTTTTTCTGTAGTTTCTTTGATTTCAAGTAAATGGGATAGATGCGGTCAACATAGTCACCAAATTTAGAGTTATTCAGTGAAAGGGTATCATCTTAACAGTGGAACGTGAAACCAAAAGATTGAGCCAACTTTTTCTCTTTTTTTCTGTAGAAGACCCTGTATGAAGTTAGCTTCAAACGAATAAAGGAATAAAGGAAAAATGATGAACAGTTAGTTCCCATTGGAATGTTGACAGTCTGTTAAAACATATGCATTTGATACAAATGTAAACCACGTGTTTTTACAAACACTTCTTTTATCTGTTAACTTAAAATAACATGTTTCTTATTTAGAATTCTTATAAAATTAGTTTCCTGTCAAAAAAGAACATCCCTTTCCAGTACATATGTACAACACACGTTTTACAATGAATTACAAACGTTTTACAATGCATTGCATACGTTTTATTTATAGTTTACATACTGTTTATTTTCCATGTTTTCCATTTGGTTTTTATAGTTGATCCTTAAAGTATGGTTTGGTTGTGTGAACAACATATGGAAACATATGTTTTCCATGCTCAAACGTATGATGAATTTTAACTCTATAACTGGTTGTTTATTGACAATGATTATAAAAAGGGAAATTTCCAACAACGCACATATGAATGGAAAAAATTAAGAAGATTCCTAAAAGAAATTCGAAGATACCAAAGAGGCAGACAGAAATCATTAACATAGAGCAAATTAAGATTACAATGAAAACTAAATCTGGAGTAACACAAACCCTACAAAAACCAGGGTGAGTTCATGTGCTCTGGAAGGGTGAGCAACTCCTGCTCCACTAGTGGCACCTGTTTTGTTACTCAGTAGTCAAAGCCGGTATTAAGTAACAATCAATGTTAGTCACAGCCGGAATAGTAACGGATTTGTTTTCATGACAGTCAGAAGATGTCCATTGTCATTTGTGAAATGGGTATTTCATACCGGTGAACCAAATCATGTTGGCGACCGAAAAACTTCCGGAGTAATGACTCTAATCTTTCCCTGAGAAACCCTTGGCTCAGTAGCTTTCTTGTCAGCTGAAATCCTCCATCAATAAAATCCTGATAGGAAGCACAAGCCCTGGAGCAGCGTATTAATTGAGAAATAAACACTCCGTATGCAGGTGCGGCTGAAATGATGCTAGAAATTAACGGAAAGTTTACAATCGGAAAATCAAATATAAAAATAAGAGATGATTGTCCATTAGACAGCCACCCACCAAGTGACAGTAAAATTTTTACTTCTGCAGGTCCCATTATGGCCTTCAACAATGAACCAGAGTCCTTACCATAATGGAAGCTGTAAAAAGACCCAAAATAAAAATTGTGAAATTATACATAAAATACGACAATCGACCTAATCTTAAGCAAAAAATGGTGAACATATAACAATAAAGGACTAACAAAACAAATCATCTCTCTTGTCGTAAACTTTGTTCTTAAAATTCCGATATATACCAGAGTTTTCTTTCATCTTATACAAATATTAGATTCAAAGTACAAAATTACCAATGTTGAATAAATATTGAGTATTTTAATGCTATATGTACATTTCAAGGAGTAACCTCTCATCAGTAAAATAAGAACCAAAACATAGGAAGTCCGAGATCCAAATATAGCAAACAAATGATCAAAAAACAAATCGAAATGGAGAGCCAAATCCGACAGCAGGGACAACTACTTTTTAGTGAAATACTTTTCTAGGCCTTTCAGTATATAACAATTTTTACAAATGCAGCAAATTTCTGTAAAATATTGGTTGATAAATTCCATGACCAAAAGTCCGACAATTGGGTTGGTGAATACCCTCGGGGACTCCTGGTCCAAAAGCAGAGGCTTCGACCCAGTGGTTTCAAATAACGAATTACCATTGTTGAATTAATATGTAGAATCAAAAGCAGGGGAGCCTTCAAAAATCTTGGAATTACAATCCTTGTGACCACCTCTTCATCATCGCGAATGAACAGTTAAAAACGGTAGTGAGGGAAATTGCAATGACTCGCGAAATTGTAATGGTAATGTAGAATTACGTCATGGACACTTTGTCAATTAAATCATTTCCAGCGAAATTTTAAAGGAACTGTGACCTAACATAAAGTTGCCAGGGAAATAATTATTTTGTGCCATGGAAATAGTCTTTTGGCGCCAGGGAAACAGTTTTCATGACAGGGAAATAGCCAGCTTTGATGGCTTTGTCAAGATAGCTGTTTTATTCGTTTTCATATATTTAAGAAAAAACTACCAAAAATATTATAATCTGGGTTATTGTACGGAATATTGGCAAGGGAGTGCAATTGATATTATACAAGAGATAATATTCATCAATATTCGTGCAATAAAGCTTTGAACGATTGGGCGTTTTTATGGGTCACTAATAAACCGACTTACTGCATTTAAAATTGCACAATATAGGAAGTATCAGGAACCAGTTAAAGGTATGCTCATTAGTTATGACTCTAGTCATCTGAAACAGCTAAATATGGCAGGTTATATTAATTGAGCCTTAAGTCGTAAAGGTAAAGGCAGGGGCTCGAGTCTAGTTGGGCGAGTAATTGTATACATAAATAACCAGGATCAATTTAGAGAAACAAGAAAACACCGAAGGGTTCTCCAAAACGGAACCACTAATTCTACAGCTATGGTAATATCGAAAATAAGAACTATACAGTAACAGGTACAATACACGACACACATTATACACTAGAACAAAAAAAAACAATAAGCTATTAAAAAATGCGGATCCCGCAGAATCTGAGGTAAACTTAGGTTGTCCGGACGGGTAAGCAGTATCTGCATCTTAAAAGACACTCGATGCATTTTCAATTTACCAGTCCAGTCATAGGTTCCAGGTTATAGGGAAGAACAATATTTGCAACATATCCGAGGTCAAATACTCTTTAAATCTGCATATCTTTTGTTGAAATAGTTCAAACTGACGTCTGAAACAGTCCTATTACTTAAGCGAAATAGCTTTAGTAGGGAACTATAATACACTAAAAAAGAACACTTAACATTTAAATTCTACTGTAAATTGGTGAGTGGCCTTCTCTACTGAAGTACCATTAATAATGGCTTTTTTTTCTTGGGATAAATTAAAGAATTTCAAATGAAATTGTGCAATTTGTGTTATTTGAAGACAAACTATGAACATTAAGGATGCTGAAGACTATTTTAAAATACGGACCAAGATCGCAGAGAAAAAAAAACACTATATATGAGAAGTTTTGAAAAGGGTCTTTCAAATTCAGTGCTAAATTTATCCCCTGCTAACGCCTGTCGTCCGAATCAATTCCTGGACCAGCTTCTTGCAGTATTAGACATTTTGTACACCTTTATACAATTTGTCTCACTGCCATTGTCAATCCCCGAAAAAACAGTTTAAAAATCAGCCAGAACCTTAAATATCATCAAGTGGTTTTCTTATAAACGTGTGATGATTTAAGATTCTGTTTTCGTTTGTATTGTTTACCAAATAAAAAACTAAACAAAACAAGAGCAAAAAGCCTCAACCAAACAAAAAACTTACCGAGGTTTAATCTCAGTTACAAAGGCATTTTATTGCTACATTAAGATTCTATTTCATAGATATGTTTGTTATTTCGATGAAGTAAACAAAACAAAGATCTCTGAAACCGAATATTAAAGTTCCTTGAGTTGTTAACCTTTTTCAGCCGCTAAAATCATTGGTCGTTCGCTTGACCTTCGCATTCACGTAATTTAACAATTCAAAATTGGATTGCCCCCAAACGAAAAAACGATTATTGAAGCACATTGACCGTGACGTGATCAAATAAAAGGTAAAATCGACTGACCGGGTCGGATAAGCAGAGAAATTATGTCAAAGTTGTAATTTTTCTCGAAGTAATAAACTAGTTCTTTTTTATAATTCCTAATTAAACCCTGACGGGTAAAGCAAACACGCAATGACAATGTAATACATATATACAAATCAAGAACCTTTATGTCATTCAAATAGACTTTAAAATAGTACACATTACAAAGGTGTCGTGTATATGTATACAATAATAATAGGTTCCAAATATCATTTTATTTGACCAATATATGGATCTTATTCCCGCAATTCTAAAGACTGCTTTCTAAAATCAACTGGGCAAAATATTAATATCTGGGTTTAAAATAGATTTCTAACGAGTCGAGGTGGTTGAAATTTGGCTTTAAATAATAATCTTGATTTTAAAACTGATTCTGATGTCTTTATTATTTTGAGAATTTAAAAGAAAATAAATTCGTCATCTCTAGTGTTGCAGACTTGCAAGTTTCTCTGTTCATGCGGCATCATTTTAAAGCGACCAAGTTCCAACTCTAAAATATGATCATTGATTCGAAACCTTGTTAATAATTTAAAATCATTTAATTTCAAATAATCTGGTTGATCTACAACAGTTTTCAATTTATTATAGGGATATAATTTTGATCTATTGACAATTCCATCTATATAGTTTCACAAGACCACTGGAAAAATCTTTAACAGATTTTTTGCTTTATTTTTAACACTATTCCTCACTTCATTATCAAAATTTTCAATTTAAGGCATCTTTAACTAAAAGGTTAATATTCTGAGTATTTATTATAGCATAAAACGTATTGAAGTATTTAATTCTTAATAAATGACTCCTACAGTAGTCTACCTGGCTCAGTTTTATCTGTTTTAACTTGTAGTTTTTCTTAGCCCAATACACTTTTGCAATATCTCATATGATTTTTGTCAAGAGCATATCTGTCAGCTAAAGACAGTGTATCATAAGTTGACCCATTTAATGCCCTTAATAAAGCCAAGAACAAAGAGGAAATTAGGTGTTCATAAAACTTTCTCGCAGAAACCGATGATTCTGTGTTTAAGAGACCCCAAACTAAAAAGACTAACTCTATGAACCTTGCCATGGAATTTGTGAACAGAAAATAAATATAATGGTAAATTTGCAATTTTCTAAATGGCTTTTGTACACGATCATACTAAGCGCTACATGAAAATGTGTATTTTCGAAATTTTAAATAACTTTTGATAAAAAGTTGAAACAAATATAAACAATTTCATCTAACCTTTTTTGCCTCGTATTAAAGAGAGTTCCAAAATTATTGTTCTATTTTAAATAGATATCGGTTTGTATAGCATTAGATTTCGTTAGTTATATCAAAATGTTCCCAACGTACCAGGAAATAGGAAATTAAATATTAGTCAGGTCTGTCATTATACCGGAAAAAATTCTCAACAATTTAAAAAAATTAAAACGAACCGGAAAGTCTAACAACATTTTCATTTTTTAGATATTTATGCAATTTTTAGTCTATTGAACAGTTAATGAAGTAGGACATACAATAGAAAGTACAATTATACAGATGAAACAAAACATGACATTGATAAGGTGAAAGGAAACTTAAAACTTATATTCACTGATACACAGATAATCTGTATTATTCAAGTCGAAAGATCTTCAAAATAAAAACTTTATTATTATTCTAGAAAGTGACTGGTATTGATGTGGTATGATTTCAAAAGAATAAATTACATCTACATGATAACTTAAGGTCTTCAACAACCGACATAGATCTACATCAAGGCAAGCTGTAAAAGGCCTCCATAATAAATCCCCTTCCACATCTTTAAGTACATATGAATTTAATTGTGTCATATAATAAAGCGCGATACGATTTCGAAAGTTTGATTTGGAACAAGAGACCGAAGGGATCATATTCCTATTTAAGGCATGTGGAGTTAAATCCTTCTAGATTTTTATTTGACGGTTAAATTTTGTTATCGATTAGTTGTTTTGACCAAGCTTAGCAGATGTGCATATGGAGGATAAATCTAGATTATACTTAATTAAGTTTTCCAAAGGGAATTCAAAGATACCAAGTGGGCAGACACAAATCGTTAAGTCGGAAGAAAGACAAGACCATGGCCAAAAAAAAAAAAATAAAACGAAAAACAAACATAGCACACACGGCATTACACTGAAATCTAAAGCTAGAGTAACACGAACCCTACAAAAACCAGGGTGAGTCCAGGTGCTCTGGAAGGGTAATCAACTCCTGCTCCACTAGTGGCACCTGTCGTGTTTCTCAGTAGTCAAAGCCGGTATATAGTCACAATCGATGTTAATCACAACCGGTATAGGTACGGATTTGTATTCGTGACAGTCGGGATATATCCATTATCATTTGAGAAATGGGCATTTCGTACCGGTCGACCAAATCATGATGGAGACTGGAAAACTTCCGGAGTTATGACAAGCACAAGCCCTGGAGTATAGTATCCAATATACACTCCGTATGCAGGTGCGGATGGAATGTTGCTAGACATGAACGGTAAGTTGAAATCGGAAAATCAAAGTCATCTCTCTTGTCGGAAAGTTTTTACGTAACCCGCCATTACTGTCTAATATTTAAGTCTAGGTAAAGAAAGGATGAAATCGACCGATAACCTTATTCTGGGAAAATACCATATCGAATCATATAGAATTTCAGAACGGCAATGGTATTGAACTTCAACATATAGAAATTCATAAAATCAAGGGATGCAGACGACTTAGTATTGGCACCACTGACGAAATGATGAAAAATCGTTGCCGAGATCAGAAATGGGCAAAAATACTATATGCATTTTAGTAAGTCCTTATCGAATCTCAAAGCAAAAAGAATTCAAAATACATTAAAAATGACAATGGAACCTGTAGCCTTTGTTAGTTATTTATTTTTGTATGTTCGCCATTTTTGCTTTAGATTAGGTCGATTGTCGTGTTTAATGTATAGTTTCACAATTTGTATTTCGGGGCCTTTTACAGCT
>JAULBM010055017.1:0-10438 GCA_032357055.1 Geukensia granosissima
GATATGTGTATCTGTTCGTGCCATTTTTATTTTGAAAGCATCGAAAAATCAAATGTATTGATGCTATTGCAAGAGGTAAGGGACTTTGATTTGAGGCATTCTAACAGATCTTTGGCATTCTTTAGAACCCACATTTGATTCGCACCACTGACAATTACTTTGTTCAGTTCGGTGAACGAGTTTTCTAGCAGACGATTCGCGTTCCAATGGTCACTAATTGTGGTCCTCCCCTTTTGCTTCACTCGTTTGACGCAGACGTTCTAAAAGAGCTACTGGAGAAAAGAAAGAAAATTTACCCAAACCTTTAATTTTAGCTTATTTTATCTTCAAGTCATCTATCCAAAACGACGTTGAAATTAAAGTCAAATCAGACACTCCAAATTTAGCCCAATACCTGAATCTTCATCTCGAAATATACAAATGAGGAAGGCTTCACATAATACTTAATAATAAACGTGATGACTTCAGTCTTCCAATAGTAAACTACCCGTTCATTGGCAGTAAACTTAAAGCTACCCCTGCTAATGGCGTATACATCTCCCAGGTCACATATTTTTTTTCAAAGGCATGTGGGCAATTCAGTGGTTATCTTTATAGAAATTTTTTCTTGACACAGAAACTGGCCAAACAGTGAAATTTTGCTCCGCGGTTGACATATATCATTCTTCCTTGCAATAAAAGGAAGAAATCGAAAGAAAAAAATAATCTTAAAAACAATAGCTTACACCATTAAAAATCTGAATATTTCCACCTTAATTGTATTGTAGACGTAAGTTTGGCAGAGTTATTACAAGATCCCTGTGAACATTTTCCAAAATGAAACGTACAATACATGAATGCTTTGTCATTGATTTTGTAGACATATATACACTGGTTGCAGTGGTTTCTGTCGATAAAGGTTTAGGAACGCTCTACACCGTTTTGCTCCATAGTCTCTATTTGCTTCAAAGTCTTTATAAATAAAATATTTCGAGCATTCGTGGAAAATTATGATATTTCAAAGAACAAATAAGATGTTCAGCTTATGTATTTGTATCATATATAAACTTGATCTAAGATCATTGGCGAAAATTGAAAGTAAATACATGAACAAGGAGAAGAATTTATGCATTTTGTTCAAAATTATAATCTCGTAGTCTTTAAAGTTATATGATTATAGGGTAAAGAATATAAATGTTCACGTGTTTAATTAAAAATATCAGATAGTGACATTTCTCCCAATTTGTGATGTGAATAATAAGATTTTAATTTTCGGGACTTAAGCGACATTGTTCTGTTTTGCAGCATCCGGGGTCGGCCGGGGTATAGAAATAGGCCGTTCGGTTTCTCCGCCTGCAGGTAGAAACCTAGCATAAGGAGCGTCCGTAAGTGCGAGCGAGATGTATTAATACTCGAGCTCCCCTTCTCAAAGGTTGTGCTGGGGAAAGAATAGGCACCAGGTATCTCCGTCCTGGTGGCACTAGTCCTCTAAAAGGGGCGTCCCTGATTGTGGGGGATGTATAAATTCACAATCCGTCAAGAGGGAGACACTAAAGACGCCCCGTGTTTAGGAAATTCCTGGTAATTAATTAAACCTAATACTAAATATTCAATATTTATGTGGCTTTTCGATAATTTGACCCAATTTTATGACGGCTGCGTTCCTGGATGTAATTTTTGTTAAATTCTCCGACATTTACCCCATATCTTTTCATTTTTAAATTTATTTCAGGTCTTTATTTTTTTAAATGGAATAAAAAGTTAAGCTTTATATGGGTGTTGTGTGGCAGAAAAACGTTTCATTGTTCTAAAGACGTATGCTTTATTTTCCTTTTATGTAATATATATGTTGGGAAGATACTAGTCTATTTTACTTCTTGTTCTATTGATCTTGAACTACATACTTGTTCAAATTTACGCGGTAAAAACTAGGTTTTAAAGCTGTTCTCATTTTTGCTCATTTTTGCTATAAGCTAAATTTAGGACATCGTCTAGAAATTCAAAATATCCAAAGCTACATAATTGTCCCTACAGATAACGTTAAGCGGTGTCTGTTAAATGTTCAACAAAACCTCTCATCAAGTTTCTGATATTATTTTATCAGTGCTCCATAGATAATTCTGTGATCTGATAGAATGCGTCAATTCAATGTCTCTTTCCTCTTTAAATAGACTAAAACATTTAATTTCTTCACCCTTACACAACTTTCCCCCATTCAAAACTCAAAGTAAAATTAAAAGTTTACTTCCTTTTTGTTAAAAGATTGAAAACTCATTTGTTATAAGGAAGGACAATCCTTATTTTTTTCAAACACCACTATGAATCTTATAAAAAGATCTCTAAAGATCATATTTGCAGATTCCCTTGATTTCTTGATTGATATCTTTTTTGTAATGTTTGGTTAACGTGTGTTTCAACAGACTATCGAACCAACAGAAGCCAACTATACACCTTTTCAGACCGATTTATTACTTTATCTGAATGAAACTGACTTCATTCTTCACATAAAAGAGAAAACTTGGTTCCTTCACTGAGTATTTCTAGTTTTTTGAGACGTAATAAAATAAAGAAACGATATAGTGTAAATATCAAAAAGCCACACTCCAACCACCAGAAAAACATAGGGATTTCAGAAATTTGGATAACGGCCTTGACTGCTGAGTAACACATTAGTGGAGCATTTTTTTTGCCCATCCGAATGATTTCTAGTTCGAATTCTTTTAGATTTGGAATTGCATTGATTTTACCCCTAGCGTTCGTAAAAACGCTTTATATAAGTGATTTTTACGCAGATGTTTTTGTTTAAACGAGGAATTAGTTGCTGTCCAGCATTTATTCCTTATCCTTATTACCAAAAATTGTACAAAACAGTTATGTATAACTGTTGAAGCTATTGAAAATGGTGAACGAATGAAAATAAATGACAATTAAAACAACGACAGTCACTGAACTTCAAAAAGAATTGCATCTTTTTATCTCTCAAATTTATCAATGTTGGAATTTTGGTAAAGAGGTTAAATATTATAAGCTGAAAAACTACCTTTGTTTTTAAAAATGAAAAATGATGAAGTAACAAAATGAATCTAATATTTAAAGATTCCATTTTGTTGTTTTTAGCAATCTGCCATAAACAACAAATTTAAACAAGGAGAATTGAAAATGTGAAAAGTCGCCTACTTCATTTTGATTTCAAAATTGGGCTACAAATTAAAATAATTTTGTTTAATTTTTTCGATTTTTTTTCTGTGAAAAGATGTTTTATGCTAAATTTCCTGAAAATCGGCAAACACGCACAATTTAAAAAACTAAAAACCTATTTTTTTCATCAACTAAAGTATGTTTCACTGAGTTGAGTCTCTCATTTTTTATTAAATTTAGAAAAATCCCTTGGAGGGAATCTTCATATTTCTTATAAAACGCAGCAGAGAAAAAGTTCCGGTATCTTTTGTATATTTAGAAATTTTATACATTTTTTTTTGTTTTCTTTCACTCATATGGAAAATTGAAAAATTTTGTCGTTTTCCGTTATAACAATATTTGCGCGCAGGATTGGCGAATTTTAGAAAATGAAAAATATTTTGATTGGTTATATATCTACTGGCATATATGTATGTGTAGTGCCATAAAAAATGAGCTTGGCAGAACCAGAAATGCAAGAATTTAGACGTCGTCAGAACTTGATTTTTCACAAAAAATCAGCAATTTTCACACAAGCACAGGACAAACAACGACACCTGAGATACTTCGAACACCAAATTCTATTGCCGGTAAGATAGTTAAATCTCATTCTGAATTTCCTTTCGGATTGTGTTGTTGCTTTAAGAAATAATAACCAAAACATAAGGGACTCAGTTCAGTAAAACGTACTTTAGGAAAGAAGAACCAGTCTAATTGTTCGTTAGCATTTTGAATTTTGTTTGTTCTCTTAGCAGTGGAGAGAGTAGTATAGTTGTTTTATTTAGTATTTGAGACCTGGATGACTACCTCGAAAACGGCAAAACGGCGGCGGACAATGGAGTTACATGTTTTCTTCCTGGAAACTAGGTTAACCGAGAACATTTCCAGCTCGATCACTTATGATGACGTCATCCTCCAAATCCTCACCCCAGGTCTAAGTGAAAACAACCCTTATACTACTGTCGAGCTACTTTACTTTTCACTAGGAATTTATTTAATTTTCGGGAATTTACCGGGTTTAGTTCACCCATTTCTTCATATAATGGGGTAATGTGAAGATATATTTGTAAATTTAAGATGATTCATTAAACAAGCAGGTGCAGGACGCGTATTAAAAACTACAAACTCTAACAAGGTTATCAACTAAAAAAATGGCTAAACTCACTAGGGTGGCATTTTTTCGAATCCTCCGTTTAATGCAAAGGAATACAAATAAATGGCTTACATCGCTTAAAAAGCTGAATAATTTTTCTTCAAAAGAAGCCTCTTTCGAGGAATTTCCTTTCACAAATAAAAAAGTTATTTCGTACGGTAGCGTAATAAATTGTCCGAAAAATTTGGTTGGACAAAATAGTGGCACCCCCTGTTCCCCAAAATAATAATTGAAAATCTGTTATTTGAAACCTCTGTGTCGATTACACAGTTGGTAGACAAGAGGTCCATAAGGATATTCACCAGCCCAGTTGTCAGACTTGTCCGAAATAAATTTTACCACATGTTGTTTTGCAGAAATATGCGGTATTAATTTATATTTTTAAAAGGCTGATATTGCGAAGGATTCTTCATTTTTTGCTTTGCACATGGTTAACGCTCTTTTGGCCGTCTCTTTTGGAATGATTGCTGATGGGTTCTTTTTTACAATGTTTTGATCTCCTTTTGTGTCAATATTAATAAAAATAAATATTTTTACAGCATTGGTAAATCTATATTATTTGTATATTTTATATATTTATTTTTAGCCATGTTTACGCAGATGATGTAACCATTACGGAAGATAATGCTGTAGAAATGTTAAAAGTAGCACATAAATATGACCTGAAGCTATTGCTTGAAATATCCGAAAAATTTCTTGGAGACAACCTTACCAATGAAAACTGCTGCATGACTTTTTCCTGGGCTCGACATTTACAGCTAACATGGCTAACAGAGAGAAGTTTAGATTATATTTTAGAAAAAGCTGAAGATGTATTTCATTCAATAGGCTTTTTATCACTTTCAAATGCTGATTTGCATTTTTTATTATCAAGACACGATATCTGTTGTTACGAAGAGGATATTGTAAATGGAGCAATACTTTGGGCAGAAAATCAATGCCTTATAAACAATATCGATACACATGGCCAATCTGTCAGACAGGTGTTAGGGCCGCTTATCTACGATCTTCGTATACCACTTTTATCATTAGAAAACTTCTCTTCACTTGTTGTTAAAAGACAAGTATTAACAGATATTGAGGAGTTGGGGCTTTACAAGTACTTAATTATGAGGAGGAAATGTCAACAGGATCTGTGTGGATTTGAGGTGACTCCTAGACGTCGCCTTTCGCTTTCTGTCAAATTTAAAGATATTCTAAATAAATGTGCAATCGAAAACCCAGATTCTTTATTTAGCAAAAGAGGAATTCAACATATCGATAGCCATATAAATAAAGGTGCAATCGAAAATCTACATTCTTTTGTATCAAAAAAGAAAATTAAATATAGTGATAGATGTTGTCATGGACAGCATCAACAAAATAATCCATATCAGAGGCTGATATTTCTCGCACCTAAGCCTTTTCATTTAAACGCCATAACCCTACGCGCAGGATTTCATTACAAAGCGAAATCATGCACCGTTTGTTTATTTAGTCCTTTTAATAGTACTGCAAATAACGTCGCAATAACTTCATCTACAGAAACACGGATTGACATCGACCATTTGATTATAGAAAATGCCAAGACAGAATTTAGTTTTTATTGTTCGGATCTTTCAGAGGAAACAGAAATGCTTGCAACTGGTTGGAGAGAAATAAACATAGGATCTAACAACTCTGTATTTGTTCATGTAGAAGGAAACATATCCATCTTATTTTCTATGGATATCTCACCATCTAATTAAAAGTCATCTGTTAACAATGTAAATACCAACTCATTATGCATTGTTAGTGACACTTAGATATATCCTGCTAGTTCGCTGGTTGGACATTTTTCGAGCTAATTTTTATAAGTGTTGGTTTGAATTAATAGCTACATATAGTTGTATGGTATACCAGATATGTTTGATGCTACTTGACACATATAAGGGTATATGTCGGAAAGGGGGTCTTCCTTTATATAATAAGATACAGGGACATGCCGCTGGAAGATGTAGCGTTTTTTTACTCAGTTTTATGTGTTATGGTATGAAATCCACATTGAAATATGTGATAATAACATAAATACAGGGTAATAATCTAATACAAATAAAACACAGACACAAAGTCAAATATTAAATAACAACTTAGTTGCTAAAAAGTGTGACTCAGTCACATGTATTCACATAATGTAAGTCCAGCGTAGAATTCCCATCTGAGAGATCAAAATTAATGAATAACCTAACATTTCGATTTTTAATGTAAGTGGTATGGTTGCCTTTCTGCATTATATGTATGAAAAAATAAACATTTTTTTAAAGCAGAATTATATGAAAGGGTAGGGTTCCAGAACCTACAAAACGGCCAAGAGATCATCCGAAGGTTACAGTAACGTGATATATCCTCCGTATTCGTTGTAAATGAAAAATTGTCGTCGTTTACAACGTGTTTTGTTTTATTAAAATTTGTGTTTCTGCATGCGCCCATATGAAGTCATTTATAATATTTTAGAGTTAAGCTTTAGTGGATAGTTCTTTAGATGGTCCTTTTTCCAGCTCTGTAGCCGGCATTCCAGTCTACCTGTGAAGATTGGCAACACAGCCATATTTGTTTAACATGACCTCTATTAAACTTTACCCTCAATCTTGTCATCTGAAACTACCGAGCGAATGGCGAGTAAACCTTGGTGTAATTGTGCGTGATCTTTAGCCATTTTTTGTCCAGAATTTTCTTGAGTCAAACCAAAGTGTTTAAAAGAAGCAATGTGCAGTCATTTTCAAGTCGCTTCTTGGGTTTATTAGAGCCCTGGCTTACTCTTTCTATGATATTATCAGTTCTTTGATATAGGTAAGGTTTCTGTTTTCCATCGGATATCTTCAAATGTTTTTTCTAACCCCATCAGTTTTAAGATGTGCTTAGAAACGAGATTAAAATATGATTGACAAAATGTCGATTGTCTAACAAGTGATTGGGTTATTGTTAATGATTTTATAATTTCTTGGAAGAAATATACCTGGACAACAAACAGCATGCAATCCTCTTACTCAACAAGAAATCTCTTTTCATGTCCTATGAAAAGAAGAGCAATATTTATCGTTTTGTATATAATAGTATAATCTTAATACAATGTGTACGTAGTGTCTCATTTCCTTATAGAATGACACGATCGGATATGCACACTGACAGTAAGGGCGGGTTAGGAACAACACTTTACGACAAGAGAGATGACTAAGATTTCCCGATTGTAAACTTTCCATTCATGTCTAGCAACATTCCAACCACACCAGCATACGAAGTGTATATTTCTCAATTGATACACTACTCCAGGGCTTGTGCATCATTTCAGAATTTTATTGATAGGGGTATGCAGCTGACAAGAAAGCTATTGAGCCAAGGGTTTCTTGGGGGAAATTAAGAGTCATCATTCCGGAAGTTTTTTCGGCTGCCATCATGATTTGGTTGATCGGTACAATATATCCATTTTACAGATGACAATGGATATCTTCGAACTGTCATGAATACAAATCCGTTCCTTTACTGATTATGACTAATTTCGATTGTGACTATACCCCGGCTTTGACTACTGAGTAACACGAAGAGTGTCACTAGTGGAGCAGGACTTTCCCACCCTTCCGGGGCACCTGAACACACCCTGGTTTTTATAGGGTTCGTGTTACTCCAGCTTTTGTTTTCAGTGTAGTGTTCTATGTTTGTCTTTTGTTTCATTTTGTTGGCCATGTTCTTGTCTGTCTTCTTTTTTCTTTCTTGTCAGGCTTTTTGTGTTTTTGTTAGCTGTAATAAGTCATATTTGCGTTTCTGTCTTCATATTTGGTTCCATATCTGGTGAATTTTGTTTAACACTTTGCCAAAACATTTTATATACTATTATCTGTTTCTTTATTTCTCTACGGAGATTTAACATTGAAGGTCGACCATCTTTGTTTTTGACAAAAGCACTTGATTTTGACCTAGATATATTAATTTAAACAATTGCTCACATCAGTTTATACAATTGCTGCATTTATACTGTTCTAAATCTTATTTCGTGACATTACTCTTACTAATTCAGTCAAGGACTTTCTTGTATTCTGCTTACAAGTATTCTTGAATTGATTTGACTTTATTTTTATCGCAAATGTTTATCTTGTTTTTCATTACAACGTTAATGGGTACGTTTGTTTTGGTCGAGACATTTAATAATGAAGTATATGAGAGGAACGGTGGTTTTTTTTTTGTCCCAACCTCTACTGATAAAACTTTCTGACTTTTTTATTGGTTCTGACCTGTACTGATAAACCTATAAGTTTTTGGTCCCTATGTTTACTGATAAACATATCTGCAGGTTTATATCCATTCACTTTAAGATTAAAAAAGAACGTATCGCTTTTATCATATAATCATTTAAACAATAAATGACAGACATTTGACACTCAAAAGATAAATAACAAAATATGTCTAATTTTATTGATATATTCGTATATATTGAAATAATTTATCATCATTTGATTTGACTATCATTACGCTTACTGATTCTATTCCAAACATCTACCCAGTAAAGGGCGCGAAGATGCTTGCTTTGATACAAATAAAACATTGTTTCTAAGTTATCCTTTACATTTGTTTTCAAATGGTCACTAAAATTGACTGGCTCTGTCATTTCAATGCCATTAATCCATGACAGAAATCCACAAACGTAAACGTCATCTAACCATAAAAATGGAACTTTTTGCGTTGTTTGAAGAAATTTAGCCACGACATCAGGGGTTGTTATGTATGCTAATCCCATACAAAATGGTGGGAAAGTTGGAAACGGATAGATGCTATAAGACAAGTGCCATTTATGGAATAGAAATCGTCCTACTGTATCATTCACGAGATATTCACATTCTAAAAGATTTTTATATGGTGTAAAAGGTCTTTTATCATCAAGATGGGATAAAAGGGACGGCATATTGATCATGACATCATCGTCAACTTTTATCACAAACTTTGAATGATTACAAAATTTATCCACCCAGAATAATCCTAGGACATGCTTGTATGTCATATTTTTATAAGTATCCACAAAATTTCCTTGAACAATATCACTATACATCTGACTTTCCTTTGCAAGATTTGATTGAAATAATGTATTGTCTGTCTCTCCAAGTATAAATATTTGTTCAATGTATTGATTCTTGAATTTATTTATAGTTCCCCATGTTTCACGAATCATTTTTCGTTGTTCAAAATTTGAGACCGCACTGTGAACAAAAACGACCAGAAATACATTTTTGTCCTTGCAGAGTTTGGCGTTGTTCAATAGCAGTTTATATTTATGTTTGTTTAGAAGTTCATCCTGTAGCTTGTTATTTGTAACGTTGTAGAAATGTTCAAACTCCGTATCAATGTAACGTCCTTTAAATTTTGCCGACTTCTTTTTCCTTATGTGCTCTTGTTTATCTGTTTTTGATACCGTTTTCTCCATATTGATATTTGAATGAAATAGTCTCATCAGATATCTTTCAATAATTTCTGAAACCTGTTCAAGGATTTCTTTCTTCGAGATTACGTATGTTTTCTGTTTAGCCTGCATTTGTAACTGAATTATTATCCAGAGATTCACCAGATAGAATACACAAAGCCATATAGAAAACATTATCAATTTCTTTAAAAAGTTCATTATTCTTTGTACTCCAACCCTAGTATCACTGTCGAGTCTCCTGTAACTACATAATATAACTTTCATGCACAGTTTCTGCTTTCTTCTCAAACATAATTGTATACATGTAACAACAAACGTTTATCGACGTCAGCTTTGAGTTTTAAGTTTTAATTTGTAATAAACTATTGTGTTCAATTAAAAAAAAACTAATTTTATTTTCATGATTTTCTTTAAGAGCATAGAACTTAAGCCATTTTGGTTAAATTCATTTTTCGTAAGTAAAACACTATATGATTTTGTATTCTCAGATACATTCTACATCGTTACCTTCTTTATTGTCTTCCGCTGTCATCAAATATAAAATATCTTAGTAACTATCAATGTAACATATGTGTGCATCTGTTTGATAGATGATCATCAAACGTAGTATACTTTATAATTATTGTTTTATGAAACACATTTTGATGTCTTACAGTTGTTAATATTTTTGATAATGAAAGAATATTCATTTGATATGTATAGTT
>JAULBM010055028.1:0-10438 GCA_032357055.1 Geukensia granosissima
ACTATCCTTCTGCTATCGGGGCCTGGGTGGTCGAGTGGTCTAGGTAGTTGATTTAAACTTACCTGTTCAGAACACTGTAGCCTATCACCTGCACGGCGCGAGTTCTCGCCTGACTGTGTCTTTCTGTAATTTGTTGACCTTACCCCGCATTTGTGTTCTTCAATGCAAAGATGTAGTGTCTTCGACATCTAGCAAAGAATTCCGCTCAAACCGGTGCTAGGGACCATCTTGAACTTACAGTGAGGTGCGAGTTTTTAGTCCGTGTTGAAGGCCTCATTGTGACTTTGAGATGAAATACAGCAATCAAAGCGCTGTTCTTTTGCTTGGGATGTTCTTGTACATCATGATAAGATTTTTGTGTCATGAATATTTACACCATAACCCCCCTTTTTCATTTTTGTAACATACAAAAACAGGTAGAGTTTAATTCACATCGCACGTGATAAGGTAATTTTTGAGTTACCTGCCCAAGGTATGTGGTTCTTTCCGGGTTCTCCGGCTTCTGACCGCCGCAATATGACTGAAATATTGTTGAAACTGGCGTTAAACCCCAATCAAACAAACAAGTCCTTCTGCTGTATTCTTTAACTCGTAATTGTATAAAAAAATTTCATTGCAGGATAAATTTTGAACGGATAGTAAAACCCGAATTTGAGGATAATCCTTGTGTTGTGGTGTTCTGCATTCTATTCGTTAATTACAATTTATTTCATTTGTTAAATTGACATTTAAGTGTTAGGTTAGTATTTGTACATTAATACCGCACTGTTTAATGTTCAACAATTCAAATGTTATTACATATTTTGTGAAAAGCTGAACCTTTTAAATAGTTATCATATATTGTTTTTGTTAAATAACGCTTCCATATGACAAAAGGAGATGTTGCATGACTGCCAATGAAATATACATCAACCATTCTCCATATTTCAGTTACATTCTACAAATAACTGTTTTACCCTAAAAAACTAATCAAAATCATCACGTTAAAAAACTGTTAGAGGCCTTTAAACAATTTTCGACCAATTTTAGCAAAAATAGAGAAAAGAATGACATCAAAAACAACAAAATAACACCAACAAGAGGTTCCTGGCTAAGGACAGACGAAAGACGTATAAAGTTGCATTGAGCAATATCTTTGAATGATGCACTGAATTAAGCAATTATACTTTCTATATTGACCTACAACAAACCCACACGAGGTCAACATTCAAAATTGTATGATATATATACCTGCAAAGAAACGTGTAAAATGATGTCCACAATGTGACATCTACATTAGTCGGATTCGGTGTGGAACCTGACCAGTTAGCTCCATTGTCTCCAAGACAAGTGATTAAAGCACTGCAACCCTCTACAGGCGTGTTTTCCTGGATTGCAATTAACGCAAAAACAACTGAAAATTAAAAATCGGAAACTTACAGTTACGTTTCAAAAACAAAAATTCTGAAATAAATATGTAAAAAAATTCATCATCGACTGAATGCGATAAAAAAAATATCCCAATTCTGTTATATAAAAGTCGATAGTTATAAAAGCGATGGTAACAAAACATTGATTGTTTCAGTTTCCATTCAACTCTTTACTGCAAGCACTTTTAATTTTAGTGTGATAATTATCAAAAGCATAAAACGAATCACGTTAGCCAAAACGACGTTACCAAAACAAACATTTTATAAAAGACGTAAGAAGTTTTAAATGACCAAATGTTTTCTGATTTCAGAAAGGACATCCATTCAGGCTATAACCAGATGTGTTCCGACACCCTGTTATTGATTATTATCATTAGACAGCAAGTGATAATGTTGATAATGTCACAAAATATTTAATTTTATTTTATTTTTGTATCAGATTTTGACTGCGATACGAAAATAAATTTATAATGTCGAAAAACCATATGACTTATTTGATCAAGAGAGAAAGCAAAGGAATTCCGAAAGACCAGACAAAAGAGGATAAGTGGTCAGACACGGCAATCTCGAGTACAAGAACAAGACGGAAAATGACACACATTAAACATATAAAACTTAAAACAAAAAGTCAACTTTAAAAAACGCAAACCCAATCAAATCGGGATATTTTCACCATGTTTTTTTATTATTTTCAACTATATTGTCAACATGGTTATTTTAACATAGCCTCCTTGATGTAAATGAACGCCCTTTCGATCATATATTTACCCAGTTCGGGGTGATTATGGTTACACTTGTCTGACAATTTGCCTCCTAAATCTATTGAATATATTTTTAAAAGCTGCATTTATACTTACGTGTTACAGATTTCCAAACGCCTTGCATTCTTTATGTACAATAGAATTTCGATCTTCCTAAAACTAGATGAGTACAAATATTAAGTGTTTTAGTCAGGTAGACTATGGCCAACTCAACGGATATGTATGCATTATAACTTTGCCTTTATTTACCCCAAATTCATTCAATTATATAACTAACCACTATGATTTCGGCGAATTATAGTTTGATATGGCGTAAAAAGAATCTTAAGATACCAAAAGGGCAGACAGAAATCGTTAAATCAGAAAACAGACAAGACCATTGCCAACAAAATGAAACGGAAGACAACATGGTACACACAATACTGCACTAAAATCTAAAGCTAGATTAACATGAATCCTAAAAATCTAGGTTGGAATCAAGTGTTCCGGTAGAATTAGCATATCCTGCTCAACTAGTGTAAATCCGCAATCAATCAAACAAACAAACAAACAAAATAAATAAGGACTTTTTATTATCAATTTACCGTTCGATCTTTAAATTTGTCGCCTTATTTGACAAAATATATATCTATTATCATTTTTTCGCGTGCTTTTCAACTTTTTTATTACTGATGATCGGGGAGAAAAACTCAACCTCATACAAAAATTTTTACTTAGAATAATTCAAACGATATCAAATATTTGACCTATGCGTATTTATTTAAGTATCGCTATCCTTCAATTATGGGCGAGTTTTTTCATTTCTTTTATTTCATTCAGTATGATGTCATGTATTGTGTTTCAAATATTAAGAATTATGTCGAATTGTAAGATATATTATGCAATGGTCCATCGTTGAAAAAACCTTCAAAACCTGAATGTGGGACATCCTGTACAACATTTTCCGATGCCAATTCTGCAGACGTTTACCAGGGTTCCGGAGTTGGAGTTGCCATATACAATATTTTTATACTATTTGCAAGTGTTTAATTTAAAGCCTTGGCATTATATAAGTTCTAAGTTTTTGCTTTACTCTTTTTTTTTTTTTTTTTTTTTTTTTTGTTTCGCAAACAACAGATCATTTTCTTTTCCTTAAGAACTTAGAATATCTTAAATAATTCATGTCTTATCCATAATTCATTTTTGTACTTAAATAATCTTTGTCTTACACATCCTCTAATTAATGTCAGAAGTAGAATAACAAAGTTTTAATTGGGAATTTCTTCTTGACATTTTTCATAAATTTCTTTTTGTATCAGTAAATTAGAGTAGTTTTTAAATTAAAATAAAAAATTAAGACGAGATAAGTTGATAATAAAGAATTGGAAATATGGGGAAACAAAAAAAAACTTCAAGAAGAGGGACTGTTTATATTTTGTTTAGAATTGAGTTTATTATAGCTTCAATATTGTTCTATATGATATAACTATATAATTTTGAACTTCAGGTCCCCAAAATCCGCATAACATTCATTATTTAAGTAAATACCAAATTTGAGGTAAATTTTATCCTTATTCAAACGTTAAAATTTGTACATATTATATTACTTGCTTTAAAATACTGCACAAATATAGACGAGAAAATTGAGAGACGAGGTGTAAAATATAATACTGTAAAAAATTCTTGTGGATTAAGTTTAGATAATGAATATGAGGCAACAGAATGTTTATTTTAATAAAAAATGGATTTCAAAAGGAAACCATATAGCAAAAAATAGAATGCGCTTAAATTGCTATAAACTTTTTAACACTTAAATATCTTGTTGATACACTGTTTCCTAATTGGCATTTACTAATTTATCTAATCAACTATTTTTGAAGAGTAGTTATATGTTGAAAACGTATTATTAAAACTATACCTTTAGATATCCAGTGTTGTTGTTGTTGAAATTGATGCTTTGTCAATGAAGAGTTTACTCTTTCGAAATCTTATTATAACTGTTAAAGTAGGTCAGAGAATATTATATATATATATACATATATTTGTATAGAATTATAAATTGAAATTGGTTACGGTTATTCATTAGCTTACGTAAAAATCTTAATTAATATTGCATAGGCGTGTAATTTTTTTTTTTTTTAATATAAAAGTGAAATTCTAAATGGAAATTATCAAATAGTTAACATTAAGATATTCACACGTTCCGATGGGATAACTTCGGATAACTAACTAATCAGTGTGGGATAATGACCGTTTCAAGTTTAGTTTCTTTTTAACAACTGCCAACCAAACCCTGATATTCATGTTGATTTTAAGACTTGTATAATCTGTAAAGTTGGTTTTTATTTAATTAAAGACGCTATGTTTTGTTAAGGTAGATGCTGTATTCATATTTGATAAATAAATATATTCCATGTTATTTAGTGTCACACGGAGTGTACTGAAATACAAAACGAATATAATTCATACAAATGTATCGGTCGTTTTATATTAATGATGTCATGTGGCGCTAAAATTAATATTTCATAAATTGACCTAATTCTTTTAATCGATCATTGAATATTTTGAACTAAGGACGATTAATATTAAAAGCTTGTTCATGCTGAATGAGATACTCATGAGCTGAACTGATGAGCATTCGTAAGAATCTACGCAGAAGTAACCAGAAATATCCAAACGTCTTTATACATTTCAGTTGAACATTTGAACTAACTAGAGATACAGTATTCAGTCCGCTTACAGGTTGCACTTTTACAAAATGTCAGTTTAACTTTTATTTTTAAATTGAATGCATATTACGCACTAACATCGAAAGCAATGCTAATGAAATTGAAGAACATACAAACGTAAAGATGTTAGAAGAGGCATTTGCAAGGTCGTCAACTAAAATTCTACTCCTTCTGAAAAGCTCTTTAACAGTCAGGATTACAACCACATAAGGAATGAGTCATGAAAGGTCAAAAAGCTCTATAACTCTTAATTTTTGTACGGGGAAAAATCTGAGCATGGAAATGAAAGATATCAAAGATTTGAATATTTTCCGAATCTATGCTCGAATTTGTCTAAAAATTTAAATTTGAACTTTCTAATTTTTTTTTATTCTAAAGTATATGCAAATTTAGGAAGCATTTCCATTTATGTTAGTGATTTTGACTGTTATATGTGAATATAAAAACAAAAGTAGATGTTAAATGACAGTCAAACATAGAAGTAATATTAATAATATAACTTCTCAATTTAATGATTGTTGATAAATGATGGTAATTGACAGTTTGGTACCAATACAGATTGGTACAGTATCCATCTGCAGTCAGTTTTAAAACAAATTTTAGGTTTCATTTACTTATTTTGTAGAGTTGCTGTAAATAGTGATCTCATTCAGAGAGACGAAAAACCAAAACATCTACAGAATAACTTACGGCATTCAGAACAGAGATCCACACCGTCACATTGTAATCATTACAATATAATAATATTCTACAATTTAAAACGAGTAACGGTAAAACGATAGCGAAATCCACTAGATAATAGGTTCATAGTTAGAAACAGGCTCCTAAACAATGTGGCCGGGGTAGACATGTTTTAGAGCTCTCAACCCTAACTTGGAACACTTGGATGACAAAATAACATTCATACCCGTATCCAGGGGGTTCGAGTGGTTCGAACCCCTTGGAAACCAATAAACACTGTTAAACCCACAATTCAGACTGAAGTCTGGCTATTAAAGTCTAAAACCCAAGACTTTCTGAAATGCAAAAACAGTGCCAGGTAATTGTCAGAATGAAGGATTTTGCACCATAAACTCCAGACCCTGGCCGTGAAGTCGATTTGCGAGTCGAGGTACCCTCCCCCCTTTAGAAAATTTCTGGCTACGGGCATGACATAATAAATTATTATGAATCAACTGTAGTTAAATTTAACCCTTTAATGTCGAAACACAGTGCACGTGTTATTTCAAATATAAGAAGAATATTATGTTTTGATCTCGAAATGTAGCTGCTGAAACAGATAGAAACATCATTTGTCGGCTAGTTCAAATCTAAATACAGTTGATATTATACCTAGTTTTCGTGAACTAAGACATCCATCGAAACACGCTTAGATGAATTTAGTGTAAAATATCATTTATAGGCCAAGTAAACAAGTTATTCTGCAAATCCCAAAATAGAATGTATCGACAACGGAACTAAGAATATAGTATAGTGTCCGAACACGAAAAAAATTTTTAAAGCGTGTACTATCAATGCTGGGCAGAATATAATCTCTATTTGTAACCTCAATACATTTGTTTTGAAAATAAAAGCATATTTCATACTTCTTCTAAAGTTTACATGGATTAAAATTTTGCTTTCAGTCCTCGAAAAACGTTTCTTTACATAAAGTAAAAATATGAAGTTGATTTGAAATGATAATATTATATAAGATAACCAAGTCAAAATGCTTTGACTTGATGTCTTACAGTTCTGAAGATAATGATTGAAATTGTATCCCATAATGCTTATAAAAAACTTGCACAGAAAATATGTTACCGATAATGAAGCTTGACTACGACCATTGTATCATATTGTCGGAGATGAAAAAAAAAATAAAAATATGCCGAATTTCAGACACGTCCACAACTCAGCAAATTCATTTAAAACATAGCATTCTGTTTAACTGGCGAATCTTAATCCTTTTTTTTTTTTTTTTTTGGTTAAATATAAGAATTCAAGCTAAGACTTCAATCGACAGTGAATAATCATTTTATCTATTAAATAGCAGAATTTGAAAACCGTTTCTAATGCGAAAATTAACCAGATTTCCTTTTGCCAAAATATTTAGAAATGCACTATATAAAAACACTAGAAGCGTATTGTGTGCAAAATATTCTCGAAGATACCAAAGGGGCAGACAGAGATCGTTAAGTCGGAAGACAGACAAGACCATGGCCAATAAAATGAAACGAAAGACAAACATAAAACACACAACACTACACTTAAAACTAAAGCTGGAATAACATGAACCCTACAAAAACTAGGGTGAGTTCAGGTGCCCCGGAAGGGTAAGCAAACTCCTGCTCCACTAGTGACACCCGTCGTGTTACTCAGTAGTCAAAACCGGTGTCTATTCACAATTTGCAAATTATTTTTGCGGTCTCAAACGTGACAAAAACAGCATATATTACCTATAGATCTTCCGTTTAATTGTAGATTAACGTGTCAAAAATAAGGGTCTCTGTAATACAAAAATATGACTATCCTATATCTTAACATGTTACAAACATTGTCTTAGAGGTTTTTCAGCAAGTTAAAGGAGTAGGTAAGTTAAGGCCATAAATTGCGTAAATTTTAGCTTGTGTGACACAATAATAAGTTGCTGTGAAAATAATATAATAATATTCTACTTACTTATTATTTAATTCTTTTCGTCATTTTGACAAAACGAATGGGTATATTTGGCTATTTCAAAAAGAAATGTTACATTTTCTGTGAAAATACTCAATTGTTTTGGTTTCTTTTTATCAAAATAGATATCATAGCACCAAAAACATCAAAAAGATATTTAAACCAAACTTTTGTACTTGATAGTGATGTTTTTGTGTGATCTTTATCGATATTTATCAAATTAAGTAATTTCTAAGTATTTTCATATTTAAAGCAATTACTATGTGTTATGTGGCCGTTGTTGAACCAATTAAACTTAAATTTTTGTTAGATTTTCTTTTTATAGACATTATTCAATACAAAAACAATCTTCCCGTACAGAGATGTACCTCAGTTGTAGAATTAAGTTCATCTGCACCTGTTTTCATGCTTTTCAATGAAAATAAGTATTTACACTGATTAATCCCAGCTGTCAAATTTTAAGTCCGATTTAAAGTTATTAATTTTTGTCACATCTAGTCCTAAAAAGTCAACCTATTGAACATACTATTTGTTTTAAGTGATTAAAAAGTACTTTGACATTATATTTAGTCTGCATACATGACAAGAACATTGTGGTAGATCGTTAAATTTGTTAAAGTCATACCAAAGTGTTATTCTATTGCTAATTATGAAAGGTCACTCTTTAATTGTACGCATGTACAGATTTCATACCAAAATAACATACCAAAATACAATAAGTATGGTAAAATTTTGTATTTAAAAGTCAAATTAAAATTTACCTTTAAATAGTCGAATATAAAATTGTCAGTTGGACGGCCCAGAATAATCGGGAAATGTAAAATTGAAGACAATCGAGAAATGTGTACGTGACAGTAAATGTAAAATTGGCCGTGAGAAATTTGCTTGTAAAAAGCCAAGCACTATTTAATATATTTGTTGGCTATGGTCTTTTCTGTCTTCCGACTTAACGATTTCTGTCTGCCCCTTTGGTATCTTCGAATTCCTTTTTATATATATCAAGAAATACAAGTTTGGTAGTGAGAAAGTTCAGACATTACTGAGAAATGTAAAGCTGACAGGAACAATGTCAAGACTAGAAAGTCCATGCACAATGGAAAAATAAAAAAAACTGTCAAAAAGTCAGGAAACATTTAAGAGGTGTTAAATCCATAAGAAAGTCTTTATATTTAATGTTTTGTTACATGTTCCTTTTTTGTAATATTCAGGTTGAAGTTGATACCCAGTAGTCAAATATGTTTACAATGACCAATGCAAACCCCACAAAAAGGTTCCTGCCTCTTAAATGACATCCGCCACATCATCTAGTTTAGTTAAGTTTAGTTTAAACAATATTTATCCATGAATATTAACATGAAAATGATTGGATAGCAGGTCAAAGCCTATATTTATCTATTTTCCAATCCAATATTCGATGCGATATAGATTTTTTCACGACCGGAAGAGTGGTTAAATGGCTCTGAGGAAACATCTAGATTTGTAAATTCCTATTTTTATCGTGGTTGAAGTGCAGTCTCTCTGACATTTACCCCATATCTTTTTATTTTCATATTTAGTTACTAGTATGTCAGGATAAAAAGTTCATAACCTCCAGGTGGAGAAAGTGAATAGTCTATTTTAGGTAACTCTACATCTTTGTAGGAAAAGATCCATCCTTTTCTGTGAAATGGATACTTCATACAGACTGAAAAGATTTTGGTGTCGACCATGAAATTTACGGAGTGATGACATTGGTAGTTAGAAAGTCATAATGAAGAAAATTAAGAAAAGTTACTTTAATCAAAGACATGGTACGATCTGGATCTGTAAATCTATGAACTGAAAGTGAAGATACAATGGGAAAATGTAACAATCCAAGCAAGGTTGTCCGAAGGCAATGGAGAGATATGAATGGGAAGTAAAAGGTCAAGAACCAGTCTAGATTATTAAAATATACAGACAATGGGAACTAGTGTCAAACCTAAGAACTTTTCACTATACAGCTAGCTGCTGTGTCCTGACAGTCAGATCACATCTCACGATTTGTCTCATCATTCTTTTAAACATAAAACAAAACATGCTTAAAAGATACCAAAAACGCTAAAAACATAACTACAAGTACACGAGTCAATTTCAAGTTTCCTTTTGTGTTATTATAAAAACAACGGTATATTAAGTACAGGTTTAAATAAAATTCAGACACTGCTAAAAACGTACTTTTAATAGTAGTCGTGTTACACGGTGTAGAAAACCCACGTAACAAAGGAAACTTCTCTAGTCTACAGACCACAATTTTTTCACAGTTATAGTCTGAAAAATAAACTAATATTTGTCTCTTTCAGAAACTAAGTAAATCAAGAACAGTAACTCTCGCAAAGTGTAATTTCATTGTAGAATCTATGTAATTTAATTCCCAAATGAGCAAAGTTCAAAAGGCAATTGAATATAGGAAATAAGTATTGTAACAGTTCCTGAAATAATTTGCTTTTTGACATGCATGAATAACCTCTCGCCTGATTTCCTCTGGACTGCTACTTTAATAATAAACCGGGCCGCATTGTTGGTGTAATGGTTAGCGTGCTCGCCTCGAGAGTGGAAGGTCGTTGGTTCGATCCCCGGCCGGGTCAAACCAAAGACATGCTGCTTCCCCGTTAAGAACGCAGTATTTAGAAGTAAGAACAAAGACTGGCGGGCCCAGAGTCAGAATAATAAAGTCTTGGTAAAGTGCTGCTATTGTTAGCTAGCACGTTAAAATCCGGCTCAACGTGTTGGTCTAGTACAAAACAGGGTTCATTCAACATCACTCATCACTAATATGTTCTCGTCGTATATATATACATATTTTTTAATCTGTTTCTCGAAATATTTTATTTGTATTTGTATTTTATTTCGACGTTTATATATATATATATATATATATATATAT
>JAULBM010055039.1:0-10438 GCA_032357055.1 Geukensia granosissima
TGGAGTGCCCCAGATGCAACTGGAACCAGATTTAGATTCAGAATGATGTTGAGACCTGCTCTTAATGGTGGAAAGGAATGTCCTGATCTTCTTGAACTTGGCAAAGGTTTATGATTAATGATGAGCATTTTAAATTATAAAGGCAGTTTGGATAAAATGAAAATGTCATAACACATTTTTTGTCACATGCCACTTTTCGGGTATGCCAAAAAGTGTTATTGCCTGTTGTTTATTATAACGCCAATATCAACACTTGTTTTATATTACATTTGTTTTATTTGTCTTCCTGTATATTATATTTTCATTTCAAAATATTATGTAAAGAAGGTTGGTACATTTAACTAATATTTGTTTATTGTTCTATGTTCGTCATTATATCTCGTTCCTATTTTTCACGTTGTGTCTGTTCTTGAATTTACTATATTTGCTTTCCCATTTCGTATTCCTTAAGTTATTTTTTTCATATATGATTTGAGCTTTTGCAATTTATGAACAATGATTTCTATTTAATACTTGAATTGTTGAAATTTTTTTTCAGTACCACTGCCATGTATTGTTTCTGACTGGTCTGACTGGTCAGAACCTGATGCAACAGGAACCATATTCAGAGTTAGATACATGACTAGACCTGCACTTAATGGTGGCCAAGAATGTCCAGATCTCATCCAACTTGGCAAAGGTTTATATCTTGTATTGAGAAAAGAACAATATTTAAGATGTACATTTACCTTTGCTTTGTCATGCAATTAACAACATAATTAAAAAGACAAGCGTCGTTAAGGCATATTTGTACCACAAACCTTTGGCTTAAAATGTAAAGTGGCTTATATCTTTTATTCTATGTCGTTTGTTTTGACAAATATATATAAAAAGAAAATCCAACAGGCTTCTTTTTAGTTTAATTGGTTCTACAACGGTCACGTGACACATAGAAATTGCTTTAAATGTAAAAATACTTAGATATAGCTTAATTTGATACAACTTTTCATACATAATTGCCGATTTTAATATAGACTTTACAAAAACGTCAGAACCGAACCCAGAAACAATGAGTAAAGTTAAATCATGTGCAGTTGGTTTAGGTGCTTTGAAGTTGTTTTATCACACCACTGGCCCAGGAAAGGGGGAGAGTTGAGTACTTACAAACATGTTTAACCTCGCCACATACTTTATGGGTCTTTCCCAAGCAAGGGAATTTAATCCTGTATTTAGGGTAGGGTATTTAATAGCTCTTTGACCTTGAAAGTAGAAAGGTGAACATTGTCCATTTAATTGATCTATTTGAGAGACTGCCAAGTCACATGATCATTGTTTTGATGATCATATTGTCATCGAATATCAACAAGGCGTTAAAGTCATGAAAGTTCCTTTATATTTTAACATCTGCCAATAAAAATAACAATAGGATCATCTAAGTTATGGTCATGTGACTTGGCAATCTCTCAAGTTGATCAATTAAATGGACAATGATCACCTTTTTACATTCAAGGCCAAAGAGCTATTAAATATCCTACATCTTCTATTTAAGACAACTTATAATCCTGTTGTAAGTGAAACAGGTAAAAGGAAATTTGCTCTAACTACTCTGATCATGTTAAAAACATGCCTCAATTTAGAGCACTTTCTAAAAAACTTTATTCACTTTTTAAAATTATTGCTAATAAACTAAATGTTTTTATTTAACATATTTGAATGAAGGTTTTACATAACTAATTTTGAGAAAGTGTATTTGCACTAATTTAAAATAACCAAAAGTTTGAGGTTTGCAAAGTATTATTCATCCGTTAGTGAGCAACCATTGGATTTTATAAGAGTCATGGAGGTATTTTAGGAACTTGCTGTTCGTCGCAACATTTTTAGTTCTTTCATATATGCACTTTACACACTTTAATATTTTTAACATTCAACAACATTTTAATCCTGGGATGTCACCCTGCCTTTTTTCTTCACAAGTTTGAGTCCAGTATAGAATACCCATGAAATAGATCAAGGTGCAGAGTTCATAGAGACTAGACAAATTTGAAACAAACTAAAAGACAAAATAAAAAACGAACAAAAGCGTGGAATCCACAGACTCCCCTACAAAATAGGAGTAGGATCAGGTCTTTCAGAAGTGTAAGCAGTGATGCTGTCCTTGTATTTCACCAAAACTTGCATCCTACCTTTTTATTTCACATTTCTTATCTGGCTTATCCCCATCGTTAGCAAGTGATTGCTCCTTTATTTTTAATTTTTTTTGGTTAAAATAAAACTATAGAAATTAAAAAAACATAAGTTACTAAAGATTGTACTAGCTTTTGTTATTGATCACTTCTAGTGCCACTTACATGTATTGTGTCTGAATGGACTGCCTGGAGTGAAGTAGATGCCACTGGAACCAGATTTAGATTTAGAATGATGTTGAGACCTGCTCTAAATGGTGGAAAAGAATGCCCAGATCTACTTGAACTTGGCAAAGGTTTGTTATTAATGATAAGCATTACAAATTTTTAATATATTTGGGTAAAATAAAAAAGTGGTTTGCTATAACTCATTGTTTTGTCGCATGCTACTTATCAAGTAGCCTGTCATTTCTTATGACCACCAACTTTTACACTTATTTCACATTTCTTTTGTTCTATTTGCCTTCCTGTATATCATATTTTCATTTAAAAATTTTATTTAAATGAGGTTGGTGTGATAACCATTATAATGTTTGTTTACTGTTCTGTGTTGGTCGTTATACCTTGTTCCTTTTTGTCATAATGTGAATGTTTTTGGTTTGGCAGTATTTACTTTCCTATTGGGTATTAGCAAACCTCTTTTAAATATTTCTTTAACAGGAGATCACATCACTTTGCAGTACATAAAATTATTTATTTCATTTTATTCTTATGCTTTAAGAAGACAAATTAATTAATTTCACCCTTGTTGTAGGTTTAGACTTTGAATTTATTGCAGCTTCAATCACCTTTCCTTCATATCTGTCATTTTTTGTATCTAGTATGACAAATCTGCTTTACAACATCAACAAATAAATATTCATATATTTACTGGCATCTGATTCCTTCATTTCATTTACAGTACCACTGCCATGTATTGTTGGTGACTGGTCTACCTGGAGTGAACCTGATGCCACAGGAACCAGATTTAGGTACAGATACATGACTAGACCTGCCCTGAATGGTGGCAAAGAATGTCCAGAACTACTAGAACTTGGCAAAGGTATATATATGTTTTAAAAAGAATAATGTTTATATATCGTTGTATATAATGTTTAGTAAACAAATAACACTAAGCACAGATAGATTCTGCATTCATTAAATTTTCAAATTTAGTAAATGCACAGTACCAAAATCACAAAAAAAAACATTTTATCCTTATCATCTGTATACAACATGGTTTAACTTTGATTATACTCGTGGCCTTTCAATTAAAAATTTACAACAGTTGCTGTTAAATTTTTGTGTAGATTACTCGATGATTCTCTCACTGTTGGACATTATGTTGAGAAGTTAGTTATTTAGCTTTGCTAAAGATATAGCAATTGTCTTTGAAAGGTGGAATGATTTTAGAATACATTGTATGCGAGAGAAGTAGCTGTGAGATACCTCAGTAATCACATTCTTGTGATATGTTTTACAGTACCACTGCCATGTATCATGAGTGAATGGACCAAATGGGAAGCACCTGATGCCACAGGAACCACATACAGATACAGATATGTACTCAGACCTGCTCTTAATGGCGGAAAAGAATGTGAAGACCTTCTAGAACTTAGAAAAGGTTAAAATTAAAACTGCTTATTTTTTGTGACTGGAAAGTATTCCTTGCTCATGGGACATTAACACAGTATCAAACTGTCATAAACTTATTTCTAGCTATTCATCTTTGAACAGGGTAAGGTCTTCTAAAATTAAATCAATTGTAGTATGAACTCTTCGGTTTCCAACTGGTTTTTTTGGCTTCAAATTTAAAAGAAATAATTCAACAAATTCATTTTTCATTAAAATAATTATATTCACCAATAAAATTGGCTGTTTTTTGAAATAAAAAATATTAAATCAACCAATCTCAATCCAGACAGATTTTGTGAAATTCGACGAAGTCCAAAATTTCATGGAAATTTCTGGTAAATAAAAATTGTGTATCCGTACTGTTCAAACATTGTTTTGCAGTAAGGCGCTCATTGTCAAAGCTTGCTTTTAAAGTTTCTATTTTTTAGAATAATTTAGACCATCATGCTCACCATTTACAAGTATTTTTGTCATGCATATGTTTTGCTTTTTATGTTAGATTTTCCTATGCATTCCTGCTGTTTTGTCCTCACGGAATATAGCTGAATTTAAACGACAGAAACTGGTCTGCAGATTTAAATTCAATAACAGTAAACTATTCACATCCTACATTTCTATGTTTTAGCAACACTCTTAAACATCCTTGAAGGGAAAACACCAATGTTGGCACTAACATATTCAAGCGTAAATTTATTATCAAAGTAATAATTATTATAATTTGATGTTTATAGTTCCACTACCATGTATTGTGTCTGAATGGACCACATGGAGTGAACCTGATGCAACAGGAACCAGATTTAGATTCAGAATGATGTTGAGACCAGCTCTTAATGGTGGCAAAGAATGTCCTGATCTCATTGAGCTTGGCAAAGGTTGGTTGTGCTTTATTGGAGCTAACAAGTTCCAGCATTATTAAAAACAATTAAATTAAACTTAAAGATTTAATATACTTTAAAAAATTTAATGACATACTCGCATAACTTTGACACTAAAAATATCCAGAGTTTTAAAAAATGTCTCTCCTGTAAATCAAGTGGTATCTCAATATTTTTTCCAATGCAGTGCCATTACCCTGTATTGTGTCTGATTGGTCTAACTGGAGTTCACCTGATGCCTCAGGAGTCAGATTCAGAGTAAGATATATGACCAGACCTCCACTAAATGGTGGAAAAGAATGTCCAGACCTTATTGAACTAGGCAGAGGTTTGTTATAATATCATTTTAGAACAAAAATTATATGTTCTAGAGAGAGTGTGTTGTTGTCCTATTTTGCATGCATTTTTAGTTTCTCTATCTAAAAATCGGTCATGAACGTTCTTAAGAATGAAATGTTATTTCTTCTACTTTCCAAGCCATACACTTGTCTGATATTCAATCATTAGACAGTCCACTTGTCTGATAGTCAATCATAAGACAGTCACATTTCTTTCACAGAAGACTTTAAGGCCTGCTGAACATTTTAAAGCCCCGACCTTAAATTAGTAAATTAAATTACATAAGAAACTCTTAAATAAAGTATATAACACAATTACCGAACAAATCAAAACAATAACCGAACATTCAAGCGTCTGTTAAGTGTACTTCAACTACAGTTTTTGACCTTATCACCATAACGGACATTTTAATTAAATACTGCAATAATCAAATGAATAATATGTTATTATTATCGAGCGTTTCATGAAAAATGTTACTTGATATTACTTTGTTTGAATCATGGCTTTCTTATGTTATTGTTCTTAAGATTATGATGAGAGGTAACTGCTTGAAACGGCAGTATAACATATGAAAATTGATGATATTAATTGAACATTGGTAAACTTGTATTTTTAATTTAAAATAATATACACTTACTTGATTTAATGGGTACCAACTGTGTCCCTTTTTCCAGACTCCACAAATTTCCTTCAAAATCTGATTTAATAGATAAATTATACAACTTAACGGCATTTTGACTATATCTTTGCAGTTAATAACCCCACACATTTCGAAATACGTCACTACAAGTAATCTCAGAGACCTTACTTTGAATAAAGCTAATCAGGTTAGCAACACATGTCCTTCAGGATTGAAATGTTTTGTTTCAGAAGTTCAATCAAAACCAAAATATACGACAAGAGACATGATTTCTCATTTCTCTACTGTAATTTTTTCCTTCCTTTACAGAGTGTCCCTCGGGTCCTTCATATGGTGTATTTATTTCTTAACTTGTCCGTTGTTCCTGTTTTTGCAGACATGTTAAGGATATGAATGAATGTAATCTTTGTCTTAACAGCAAAATATTTAGTCAAGGATTTCGTAACTGTATATTAGCTTCTTCTTTGGAATATAGTAAATTAATCTGTTGTTTGTAGTTCCACTTCCATGTATTGTTTCTGACTGGTCTGATTGGTCAGAACCTGATGCAACAGGAACCAGATTCAGAGTTAGATACATGACCAGACCTGCACTTAATGGTGGCCAAGAATGTCCAGATCTCATCCAACTTGGAAAAGGTGAGTAGGGACACAGTGTGCTGTAATCTTTTCTTTTGCTCAGATAGTTTTATTTGCTTTAATGCATAATAAAATTCAGGTTGAACACCTCCATGAATTTAGTTCATTGAAAAGGCAAAACAAAATTGTGGAAACGTTCATTATTTGATGCATTAGTAATTTCGTTTTTGAAAAATGCAGATTTCATTATAATAAGAATATGTCATAGTAATCTTAATTAAAATTTATATGATTTTAATTGAGAAGACACCTTGAAATTAACAGAATACTGTGTTTATTTTCAGTACCACTGCCATGTATTGTGTCTGAATGGACTACCTGGAGTGCCCCAGATGCCACAGGTACTAGATTTAGATTCAGAATGATGTTGCGACCAGCCCTTAATGGTGGAAAGGAATGTCCAGATCTTCTTGAACTTGGAAAAGGTAGGTGTTATGTTTTGGCCAGGATATTATCGTGAAAAATCTGTTGTATTTTGCCGAAATATGACCCTAACAATATACGAGATAATTTCAATTGTGCACATTTTTCCTTATATATTTGCACACGTAAACTTTAAATGAAAAATTTAAATATGTTAGATCTGCATGTTTTCATATCGAAGTTACTTATCATGATCAAATTGGGTATGAAAGTCTGAATAACAACCAGTTCTTAAAAGTAAAATTAAATGAAATGGTGTGTTTATCTTCATGAAAAGATTAGTTTACGAATGAGAGTTAAGCATAGTTGCAAAATGATAATAATACACTGTAATTATTTGTGCTTGAACTTCTTAATTATTTTTCTTTTTCATATTTATACATTTATATATAACGACACTAATGGTCTGACATATTTTTTGTTTAACTATGTAAGAAAACTTATTTTAATTCATTTCATCTTGCATTTAGTTGGAACTCGTGCATTGATTTATTTAAAGTCCAGTGTGTAAAATACAGGGATCAGCAGTGCATAGTGCAAGGACAAGGAGACAAGACAAATTTATAACAAATAAAAATATAACTAAAAAATGGATTTGAATCAACGATTTCTTTTACAAAACAGGAATGGGATAATAGGGGAATATGAAAACATGCCTTTTTGTTAGGAAAATTTGGTCCTGAATGTAAGGAAAAAGTGTGCAAATGTATCGATATGCAAATTTGATATCTTTTTATACCAAAAGTGACAAGTTATTCTTCCATTTTTTTTCAGTATTACCATATGTGTGTTAATTCTGGAATCTTATATCGACACATAAGATGTATTTTATGCAAATATAATACCCAATTTACCATTAATTTTTAGATTTTATAAGGTTGAAATACAAATGTTTGCATTATATCACCATTTGGTCAGTTTAAATGACAGGAAAGAAAGTAAAATTTAATATAATGAACACACTTTAAGAGCTTTTATTAATTTTGATAGTAAAGTGTATCACTGTCTTTGCAATATATTTTAATTTTTGTATTTGAAATATTAGGTTGTTGCAAATTATTTTACGCCTGATATTGAGCTTCATAGTTTTTTTTTGTTTCATGGAAGCAAATGTTTTTTTTAGTTTCCTGTTATTGGCAGTGGTTAAAATGCTATATTCTTTAATTTCTTATGTCAACGACAAATATTGATGTTATTCATTTTACAACAAAACCAGTCATTTTAAAACTGCAAGATCAAACAAGCTTTAATTGATCCAATTTTACATATATTTAGTACCTCTTCCATGTATTGTGTCTGACTGGTCCAACTGGAGTGCACCTGATGCTTCTGGAGTCAGATTCAGAGTTAGATATATGACAAGACCTCCACTTAATGGTGGCAAAGAATGTCCGGATCTCATCGAACTTGGCAGAGGTATATAATTGAACTATTAAATCAATTTTAATTGAAATGGTATTACCAGTTCAATGGGGAATATTACTTTTTAAATAAACTAGACATGAATGAATTATTTGAAGATATAAATAATTTTCTATATACATGATATATTTTCATGAGGCTTCTTAAGTTTCTATATAGATATCTTTTATGAGTAAAGATTTGAAAAATGATTTGAAAAACATTAAGTATTATTTGAAAAAATGGAATGGACAGACATTTTCACTAATTTAGTTGTCAGCTCATTCAAACGTTTTAAGAGTTAAATGGAACACATTAAAATCTTTGATGCAGATACATGTACATGGATACTTATAAAGTTAAATTAGATTATCAAGATTTTACAAGAACTTTTTAAACAAATGATGTTTAAAGGTGTGTTTGTTATTGGTACTGTGCTTAAACTTCCATTTTTTCCTAGTTCAGCCTCTGAAATTAACTCAAGATTTACCTACAAATAATACCTCAATGGAGATCAGTGATTTCTCACAATTGATCAGATTTAATTTAATATGTCCAACTGTTGTTATGAACGAGCTGAAAAAAGACTGATTAAAAGTGAATTTAAATTAGAAGCAACTTTTGAAACTGAATGACGTATGAGCACAGTATCAACATTTAGCACTTATAATTTAGACTTTTTGAATATCTCTGACAGAGAGATACATACTGAAGTTGATTTATTGAACTTAATTTTTAAGTACCACTGCCATGTATTGTGTCTGACTGGTCGACATGGAGTGAACCTGATGCCTCAGGAACCAGATTCAGGGTGAGATACATGACAAGACCGCCACTTAATGGTGGAAAAGAATGTCCAGATCTTATCGAGCTTGGCAGAGGTAATGTGATTTTTTCTTAGTTTTGTAAACGTTTGGCTTTCATGTATCTTTATTAGATTAGACGCCTATTTTCAATAAATAATGTAGATATGCAGATTTTTTTTTCATTTTTATCATAAAAATATGAGATGTTGTAGGAGATTAATATATTTAATCTGTGCTTAAGGTGTTTTCTGTTCTGTTATAACCATTATAAATACAAATGTAGATGTACCTTTAAAACTTTCTATGTTTGAACTCAAATATTTTGTAGTGATATTCATTTTTTAGCTTACCAAATATGAGCCAATTAAACTCTGTCATCTTTTGGGAAATGATGTCCATTCATCAATAGTTGATTTAGCACTTTTTCTGTTGAAATTTTTGCCGAAATGAACGAAAACGTCATAAAGTGAATCAGTGTTGTTTTAATCAAGTTTTGATAAAGTGTTTCATAATTTCAGTTCCACTCCCATGTATTGTGTCTGATTGGTCTGCCTGGAGTGCACCTGATGCTTCAGGAGTCAGATTCAGAGTTAGATACATGACAAGACCTCCACTTAATGGTGGAAAAGAATGTCCCGATCTAATTGAACTCGGCAGAGGTGTGTAAAATTAATGTCTAAGGATTTACAGTTTACATATTAGAGTTTTTTGTTTACTTTTGTTTATAATTCTTTTGTTTTATGAATGTCCTGTGCTCAGGTGTTAAGTTTGACTTAGTTGGATTCAATTTTGATTTCATATGATGATTATTATTCAAAACAAAAACTAAAAAAACAAAAGACTGAGAGTGCTAATAAAACGAGTAACTTTATTTCAGTACCACTACCATGTATTGTGTCTGACTGGTCCAACTGGAGTGCACCTGATGCCTCAGGTGTCAGATTTAGAGTTAGATATATGACACGACCTCCACTTAATGGTGGAAAAGAATGTCCAGATCTTATTGAACTAGGAAGAGGTGTGTTAATTAATTCATTCAGATTTTCGAATGATGAGGATATCTTCGGATATATCATATATATTATCTTATTAAATGAAATATATCTATTAATTATAATAATAATCAATCCGACGCTGTAAAATCATTATTATTATATTGATATTCAATGCAAAGGGGGTTTTAATGGAATCTAATGTCTGTCAATTCATCACACTTTTTGTTTCTAGAACCGCTTAATCAAACGTTAAAAATTGATATGTACCTTAGGTAAAAGGTTAATTTTAATTTTGCTGCATTTTTAATTTATTGATATTGGGATTAGGCACTTTTTTCTCATGGTAAATAGGGACTTGGCGCTGTTGTCGGCGTGGGCGTTCCCGTCTGTAGACAGATTGGTTTCCGCATGATATCTTTAGTTCCAGTCAACCAATCCTTTTAATATTTTGGGACATTGATCATTTGTACTAGATATAGGTTGGTATTGATTTTGGGTGATCTAGCGCTACCCATCTTTTGGGGAGGGGCCTGGAGGGGTTTTTC
>JAULBM010055050.1:0-10437 GCA_032357055.1 Geukensia granosissima
ACAACTTAACAAATAATCTGGAAGGTTCCGTCCCTTGTTCCGGAAGGATCCGTTCCTTCCGAAAGGTTCCGTTATGGTTATGCACCGTGAACTTTAGTAAAACAAAGAACGAATGACGAACACATCATAGACAGCGTAACGACGGAGATGAACATAACAATTTCCATTGGAAACCCAATGGTCCTTAAAGGTAAAGGTTACATCACAGATCATGAATAATATATATGCTTCCAGATAATAAATGCATCGGTAGATAGTGACAAGCCGAATGTTTTGTTTCTGCAACACTTTAGAAGAGTAAATTTTGGTGTTGTGACACATTTAGAATGCATATGTTATTTCACATTTGTTAAATGTTAATTGCATTGATCGAAAAAAGAGTTCTTTCATAGTTGTTTGGAGATAAAAATACTGGTGTTTAGTATTGATTAAATTTTGAGACGATGATGACAGTAAATTACTTATTTTATCTGAAGAATATTTGGGACCAACGTGGTACTTACGTGTTAAAAATACTGTGTGTGTTTTGTCGCCCGTTGCTTGATGATTTTAAATGACATTTTACTAGATACAGTGGGATCGTATAAACTTTCACAACATTCAATTTCACACATTTAATTTCTTGGTGGACTGACAGATTGTTGCTTTAAGTCCAGCGGGGAATATTTCAGCCATATTTAGGACGGGAACATGTAAACAAACAATAAATCCGTATTTAGACTGCAAATCTGGGACTGAACTGGACAAAACTCGGATTGGGAAGGCGAGCCAAATTGCCTCCTACTGACCTCTAACTTTTCTGTGCATTCAGTTTGACAGTATCGGGGCGTCAGTAAAGAAAGTTTATAAACTTGTCGACCCCTACAACCAGAGACGCCTATTTTTGGGGAGGGGGGGGCAGTTATTCAAGGACGAAGGTACCTAGTCCCGATTCTTCCCGTGAGACGTTTGTATAAAGGACAGAATAAGGAAGGACCAGGAAATATCGCAGTATTACTTTGAAATATCAAATGTTTAATCCAAGTCCAGTGTAGAATACCCATGTGAGAGATCAGAAGTGCATAGTCAAAAGATACCAGACAAATATGAAACAAACTAAAAGATAAAACGAAAACAATAAAAAAACAAAGGCTTGGAATCCACAAACTCCTTTTGAAATGAACAGTGGGATCAGGTGCTCATGAAGAGTAAGCGTCCCCTGCCTTGCGCGCAGCACTTGTCGTTAAATCCTTAATGTCAAAATCAATGTCAAATCAGGCTGGCAAAAGTAATCAAATTCATCTATACTTGAAGCCTTTTGTTTCGAAGAATGGAAGATTCAAAATCGGTTTCAAACTAGGATGTCAAAATCGGGAGTGTCACTTTGTGTCAAATCGGGAAGGAATCCTCCGAACTCCTATGATAATAAGGAGTTGGACCAGGTGTTATGAAGGATAAGCATCCTCTGTCTTGCGCGCAAAACCCCTCGTGGAATCCTGAAAATTCCATCCGGGTTAACATCAATCCGAGAAGAGTTCAACTTATTTTTGTATTACCGGCAACAGGTCCATTACCAGTTGAGATATACTGATACCATATGGATCAACCAATTTGTAATGACGACCATAAAATTTTAAGAGGGACGACTTCAACCTTGATTGAATGTATTCTTGTTGTAGTAATTTATGCAAAGAACAGCAATGCTATCTTCAGAATATCCAGATACTTAGAACAGGCACGAGAGTTTCGAATCAACTGCGAAACATAAACCCCGTAGGCAGGGGAAACAGGAATATTGCCAATAAAAATTGGAAGTTTACAATAGGAAAGTTGAAGTCATCCGTCTGTCGTAAATCTTAGAAACAAGTTTTCCCTCTTGGTCAATTTCGAGGAATGAATCCAGGTAGGAAGCAGATTTTGTTGAATCTGTGGTCTCCTGAATTCCTAGTTCGCTGGGATATACTTGGTCGAGATGTTCACTAAACTTAGGTTTATTCAATGACAAACCATCATCGGTATAGCGTGATAAAATTAAACAATCTGGCCAATATCTTTTTGTTTTTTCGCAGTCTAGTACTTTAGACCCTTGGTCCAACTGCATGAAACAAGTTTTGTCAGACATTTAAATGTAATTGCAATCCTTTTTTGGTTTTAACAGATTTTGCAACATTGATATGCCAATTCTTTTTTCTTTCCTTTAACATTAGATTTGTTGATTCATCTAACATTTATAATTAATAAATACATCAGGGTCGTGTTGAACAAAGCTGTCAGTGTAAGAGATTATCATGCTAAATATGTTTATAAGGTTATGAGAAAAGGTCTATGTAAAGATAATTCTTCTTATAGATGTGCATATTTTAGGCGTACACGTCTTGTTTTGTTGTTTGTTCAACTTCTCGGTTCATGCGCGACTCAGCATGAAAGTAGTACGAATCATAAGTCCAAAAGATATTTGTTTTCTTATTTAAGGCTGTTAAACAAATGATTTTCCTAACCTTATTTTGGGACCGAATTTCGGCACCTTTGCCAATTAAATTAGGCTCCAATTTTCCCAAATATTAGCTGCAAAATTCAAATTTTGTTTGTGAAATATAAGTGTTTAGAAATTGAAATTATGTTAATGGCTAGTCACCATATTTTAATTAGCTTTCAATTTCCAATTACTGTTAACCGTCAGAAAGGTGTTAAAATTTTGGTTTTTTTAATTTAATTTGTATTGACAGATTATTCAGATTGCTTTTGATCTCAAGGACTGGAAATGTTTTAAGTTTTTCCTTATCATGCTTATGAATAATTTATTCAGGCAATATATCTGTTATTCGGTAAATAAATAGTTAATGCTATCTGAATAATTTATCAGGTATATTTTAATTGTAAGCAGATATGTTTGGACAATCTTTTGAGTTTTGTTTTGCATGTAAAGAATTAAAAAACCTATATTACGACTAGTTTGATATCATAATTATTTATATGGCTTTAAATCCTACCACAGGTTTATTCTGGTAGTAAAATATTGTTTTCTGTGTTTGAAATATACATTCTTTTAGATCAAGAACATATATCAGAGTCTAAGCATTTTAAACATTTACTGCCAATTTTTTTAAGGACCAACTAATCACTGGAGAATAGTGGACAACTATTGTACCCTTTGTTGAATGAAATTAAAGAATAATTATTGGAAAGAAAATGTTTGTTTTATTTCAGATTTTTTAAATAAACAATTTCAAAATTTTCGTCTAATTTTAATTCATGTATATAAACAGAAAAATCAAATTAGACATTTTTTTCATTATTATTTTCCCCGTATCCTGTGCATTATTTGAACTTACCTCTTTGTTTTCCAGATAATGCAGACAACTAAATGTTATTTTGCTTTTATACACTTCTATCCATTATATGATCTTACAGCTGGTGTATCAGTTTAGCTTCTGTAAATGGACGATTCTTTTTTGAAAAAAAAAATATTCAAATACGATTCAATTCTTTGATGGTTTGTTTAAAGTTATGTTTGTTTAACTATCATTTTCTCAGTTCTTCATTGCGAAAGCAATTATGACGAAATAGTTATATTTCAATTTTAATCTTTTGAAATATTTTCTAAAAGAGATTAAAGTTGCACAACCACCTGGTGTTAAAGCAAATAAACATTAATTGGGGAAGTGTTAGAGTAAAATTACCCACAAGCCATCTGCGCACGCTGTAAGAAACCGGTATTATGCCTTTTCATGTTGTCAAGATAGAAATTGATGAAGGTGTTGAGTAGTCGTATATGTATAACACACATGCGACCAATTGTAATATTTCTGATTAGCAACGTTGTAGATGTCAACACTATGATAATTGAAAATGAACAAACAATAGTAAAACGTTCCCAATAACAGCACCAAAGATTAAGTTTTTGTTTGATCATGTGTGATGCTCTAATCTGTAGCTATACGTTTAACAATTTAACTGGATGACCCCATTATACTCAATGATATTGCAGATGGGTTTGGAACCTACATTTTATTTTGTGGTATAAGCTCATTTATTGTTCTTTTTGCTTTTTCTTCGTGTTCGCACATTCTTTATTTTCAACATAATTTTGTTTTATATGGTAGTTTTCCAGTTTTAAAGAGTTGATATGATTTGTTCGTGTTGTATTGACATCGGTAAATAGAAGGGAACGTGCTATAATAATCTACTAGTTGAGCCCATGGGACAACCACTTTTTTCTGTTTGACTGAACATGGAACCTAGATTTTTTTGCAGATTACTTACGCATAGGACATTATCTTTTTTATAGACAAATTAGTCACGTTAGGAACTGTGCAATATGTATCTGATGACTTCGAAAATAAGTAGCAATTCACAATTAAATCTTTTCGGCAAGCCTTATTTAATAATTATAATTTTTCTCGATCCCGCTTCATCCTTCTACTGAAATTCTCAGTCTAAAAGTTTTGAAAGGTATAGTATCAGTTTTAATGATGTATGCCTAGATTTTGCGTGGATTCATTGAAATACAATAAACTTGGCAAATAGAAAGAAAAATATTTATTGAGTATAAATACGTAACATCAATATATGAGATAGTACAAAATATTGGCTTCAATTTTTAAACATTGATTGCAAGTGGTGACTTATTAAGCGATGGGGTATATGTTCATCTTTTAAGACAAATATTAACTGTTTTTATCGAAATGCAATAATAAATGCAAAGTAATTGTGTATTGAGCATAAAACATAGTAATATTGATATATGAGATAAAAGAAAATGGCTTCAGTTTTTGAATGTTGCTTTGCAAGTTTTGTCAAATATACTGATTAGGCATTTTAATCTGTTAAGAAAAATTTTCGAAATAAAATTTGGCAAGTAGTAAGAGAAATATGTAGATAGATACCAACCATTGTTGATATTAAAAGTATGGCTTCATTTTTAGATATGGCTCTACAAATGTGTGTCAATTCTCTTCCGATCAGACATGAAGCAGTATAATCTTTAATCTTTTGGTAAATACATTTATAGAAATGTATATTATTAGGTAGGCGGGTGGATGTGTTGATATCAGTGAAATAATATTAAATGAATTGTTGTACTAGGTCGGTGAGTCGACAAGTCGGCTGCTCTCTGAATCACTTTTGGAAAATAAATTTATAGAAATGCATGTTATGAGGTCGACAGGTCGATGTGTTGATATATGTGAATTAATGTGAAATGTAGTGTTTTATTAGGTCTTCAGATCGGCTGGTTAGGGAATCAGTATACTATTTAATCGTTTCGTAAATACAGTTATAAGAATGAATGATATTTGGTCGACGGATCGATGTGTTTAATATCTGTAAAATGATGTAACTTGTCGTGTTTTATAAGGTCGACAAGTCGGTTGGTCTATGAATCATTATAGCATTGAATCTTTTTGTAAAAACATTTATAGAAACGCATTAGGCGGATGAGGCTCATCCTCACCAACTTATTTAAATTCGTATTTATTCCCTTTTTCATATTTTAAATGTTAACAAGCATAATATTGTGATTCTTTTAGATTTTGCTGTGTATTTTGTACCCAACAATGTCTTTTGGCTTTTTTCGTTTGACAGATAATTTAAAGTTTACGGACATTTTATGACATGTAAACATACATTAAACCATACAAATAAGATACTGTTATATTTGTAGAATTTGCTATCTGTACCAAATGTGCACCTTTAATTGCAGACTTATTTTTTATTTTTATGAATTCCAGTTTATGGCAAAACTCCACCAACTGCACATGTAACTGGTCCTACAAGCTGAATTTGGCTACCTTTTTGTCTGTTTTGATATGAGTACTTCATTTAGTTTTGTTTTGACCTTGGATTTCGTAAGTGTTTTGATTCCGATGCTTCTGTTAGGAATATTTCCATAAAAGTTGCTTATTACATATCAAATTCAGCATACTTATTCAAAATACAACTCTAGTAAACCAGTATTTCGGTACATCTGGTTGTGTATTGTTTTATTTTCAATTATCGGCGTACTATGCACCGACTTGAAACGCTTAATCTTATGCAATTTAAAAGTTGCAATGTTTTTTGTCACACAACTGTCCCACGTTAAAGGAAGGAGAAATTACTGATCATAATGTTTAATAATACAACATACTCTATGTACCTTTCCCAAGCCAGGAACCCGTTATCAGATTTGATGTCGTTGGTTTAGTATTGAAGGTTGACTTACATTATAAACTTATTTGTAAGGTTTAAGAGGATTACAACATCCAGACAGTGAAAATGAAAATCCCCTTTTTTCGTATACTCCATACGCCGGTGCAGCCAGAATGTTACTGCCAATGAACGGGAAGTTGACTATTGGAAGTTACAGTCATCAGGCTTGACGAATATAGTTTGAAAAATGACTCATTTTAGATGTAGATCAATGTATGAGGCAGACTTGGGAGTGTCTGTTGTGTCTTTATTTTCAATTTTGGTAGATGAGGATAATCCCCGAATTTTGTATTTTTCAGTCAAAACCATCATATCTTTATCACTAAAGCTGAATATTGAAAATTAGGATAACTTTCCTTTTTTCTGTGATAGTATTGAAAAAAAGTGAAAATATAGAACCACAATTAGTGCCCACTAAACAAAGAAATTCTCAACTAATAAATCGATTTTTGTGACATCCTCCTCTTTTGTGCCCCTTAACTTAAAATTCTGACAGCATATTGAGCATCTATAGATGCTGTATGCAACTTTTTGTTTACCAAATTTAAATAATAAAATCGAAGATCTAACGAGGTTAACGGAACCAAGTAATCTATTTCTTTCTCCCGGTTAGTTTCTTAGTGGACGAATATTTATACATTCAACAAAATCAACGGACGTGTCTCTATCAGAGGTACCGTTTAAAAGTTGACCGAAAACTCGGACGACATATTAGTATACCCAGACAGACCTTTGGGTATAAAAATCCGACGAACAAATGAAAATGAAAAAAATACAAAACAACACAACAGTTTGAGGTTTTTATTATTACTTTCCAACTGGTGGACCAGTACTTGTGCTGTTGGAATGCTCATTTATCCACTGTAAAAAGGCATGTACTTCCGTGTATACACCAGGATAGCCAGGCTGGGCACAACCAAAACCCCAACTACTAATTCCTGGAAACAGAAACAGCAAATGTCAGAGAAAACCAAAGGGCACTATTTTTAAAGAACTCTTCCCCCTCCACGGAAATCTAGTGAACTAAAGACAACGTCTTAATGAGAAATTATGCAGTTCACAATCCAAAAAAGATGTGGATTGTTTCTTTCTGGCATATACTTTATATTCATTCCTTCCAATTAAGTCCTTGTCAAAAGAAACGACAATGTCCACGGCTATTTAAATACATAAAACTTGTACAGTAAACGTGAAAATATATTTATTTTCAACAGATTTTGATGGTCATAAGGTGTATACAATTTTAAAATTTCGTGTATATTTTTTGTAGTTTTGAGTTTTGACCTGGCAAACCCTTTCAACTGCATATCTTTTCACCAGCGATCATTCAACTGTTATTTGTATTTTATCTTTAATTAATGTAGGATTAGTTTGCTTTGAACTTTTCAATTTTAGAGTTCGTATCTTTATTGGGATTTTTCTGTGGTTAAATAATTTAGGACAAATCAAATATGGAAATTTATCGTTTTTAAATAATTCAAAATTTAATTTTTACGGATTAACTTTTTTAAAACCTATTAATTCGATTTTATTTATTACTTAAAGTTGTTTTTCAAATTATTGTTTCAATTACTTCAACTTGTTTTTCAAATGATTTCCTGAATCTGTTTTAAATATTCGGAAGATAAAAAATTAAAGTCTCTTCAATTTGTTTAACAAACTGCAGATTTTTTAGATGGACTAATGTTGTCAAAAATCTTTCCTCAGCTATACAAAGGTAGCTTGGCTCTTGGAAATTTTCCATGTCAAGCTTATCGCAATGATTGATAAGCAAGAACTAACCAGCGACGTCATAATGTTAAAACTCCATAAATTATTTTTTTTTCTTAATATTAGAATTTGTTAAATACTGTTTACTCGACACAATAAGTATATAATGTTCTGACATGTCTGTGAATTGCAAATTTTTTGAACGAGCTTTAGAAACAGGCCTGTTTCGCAGTGAGTACAAATAAATCGGCGACATGACTGGTCGAAAAATCATTTTGCTATAAACCATTTGCCCCACATTACAGTGGTGTCAGAAGACTACATTAGCTAGAAGCATAATTTCACTTTTGATATTCGACATTCTTTATTAGATCAATGTTTTGCAGGATAAACAGATATAGATGAAATTAGTAGAAAATGTTCGGTTACTTGACCAACAGTTCGCTAGCTATGGATGGTCACTGCCCGTCTTTGGCCATTTTGAAAGATTTTCGAACTTAATATCTGGTTTTATCTATTTGATAGAATTCATATTTTTTGCAGAGCGACCCCTTTCTTCATAATTTCATTTAACACACATAAAAATGCCATTTAAATTTTCTTTTATAAAAACTTGTTATTCTTGGGTTTTAATAGGGGAACATATTAAGACAAAACCTATGACTAATCAAAAGAGATTCTTTCTTTTGCCAAATTTCACATGCTTATATATCGAAAACGAGCATAATAACCCATCTTTGTTTTTGCTTATTTTGTTTCAAATGTGAAAGATCATATGTTATTGAAATCTTTGTTGTTAATATCAGCAGCGAACATCCATAGATGTTAGGAGTGTTCTAAGATTCGAAGAATACATTGGTTGTATCACCTTCGCAACAATAAAAAAATTGCTGCCTAGTTACCACACTTTCATGCACTTCACGTCACTATTATACGTCTTAAAAAACCATTAGTTAAGATTTTTTAAATCCTCGTTTTATCTCCATGGCCTTTAAAATACACGACTTGTCTATATATACAAGTCCAATAAGAAATCAAGAGAGACCCGTTTCCGGCAAAACAAACCCGTGACATTGTATGGGTTAGGAGATAGTATAAGCGGGTTATGCAACAAGACAAAGTCGATATTTTTTTAATTCAAATACTTCCAATTTAGAATATCCAGTCTGGGGAAAACTCACTTAAAAAGCGCAAAAATAGTGTACATTTCGGCCGAAAAAGCTTTAACTTCGATCATATTATATTATGATGTCACAGTGTGCATTCGTCATATTACTTTGAAGTCATTCTTTAAATAAAGGATGCAAAATAAAGAATAATAAATTGAGCGTTTTGTTGAAAGGAATTGTAAAAGTTTGCCTGTCAACTTCACCGGTTAATAAATTATGTGCTGTAATTGTTTGTAATTCTAAACCACTGAAAATACAAAGAGGCTTTGAAACGTTTTGAATGGACTACATGTAGTTGTTCCTACCGCATGATATGGTCTCCTATTTCAAATTTATTTGATTTAAGTTCTCAAACTATTTTTCGATCTCGGACTGCCTGTGTTTTGGCTCTAGGGCTACGCCTTGAAATTTGCATAGTGCATATCAAATACAATATTGGTTAAAATTGTTACTTTTGGCAACATTACAATAAAATTTGAAGTGAATAATGGAACAGAAGTGAAGCGAATAGCAGGGCAAATGGTATAGTAAACATTTTTTACTCGGCATATTAACAAAACATTTCCCCAACGAAAACCCACTATTCATTGGTTATTGTGTTGAATACCACCTCGCATTCTGGTAAATGATGGAAATTTTACATTCTCAGATAATCAATTTAAAATAAGTCCTACTTTCCGCGTAACCGGTTCACCTGATATATCCCCGTTATAGTCAGTATGTAATACGTTCTTAATATTTTTATTGAATCTTAGTGTTACGTACCTACAAGCTCCCACGCACCTGCTGCATTTTTACATGCAAATGGCACACCGGAATCAAACTGAAAGTAACAGAATAAAACTAATGATTAAGGATATAGAAAATTTAATAATCATTTTCAGCCTTCTCTTATACCTGAAATGACTTATACCGAATTGGAAAATGGTCCATGCGGTGGTTGTCTTAAAAGTAGCAGCAACTATTACCGCTTATCCTTTTGGACCACCTGAGTTCTTCGGTTTTGCTGGGGTCCACATCGTTCATAGAGGTATGTTTTTATTACTTTTGTTTTATATTAAGTTTTATATGTACAGTATGTGTCTTGTTCGTGTTTGATTGCTGTGTCTGTCGAAGTTTAATAGCACTTGTAAAATGTACCAAAGAACAATAAAGTGTTAAATCAAGTGAAAATTACATAGTATTAAGACAGTAAATACAAATAAAATATTCACTGCCGAAATCCCTTTTCGAAAACTTCATGTGTTTTTGTGATAGGATCAACATGTTTTGCATATCATTGAGTCTTTTGTTTAAGTTAGCCGAAAAAGTTTTACTTAAGGATGTTCGCTACTCAATTTGAAAATAAATAGCTTTTTAAAAGACTGTCATAAATATGTAGTGCTTTACA
>JAULBM010055061.1:0-10437 GCA_032357055.1 Geukensia granosissima
TTGATATAATCTCAGAATATGAGTAAACTTTAACTGGTAGAAATTTTATTTAATTTGAGCAGGTGCGATTTTTTTTAATTTAATTTTATTTTTACAAAGAAAGCACTGTAAATTAATTGTGGTCTCTGGCCATGACACACTCTCTACGCGCCTGTTTTCCAATATTTTGTACAGAGCGTACCTGATGATGGTTATTTCAGAAAAGCGCTTCGTACGCAGGGTATTTAATATATATAATGCAATCGTTGTATTTCCATTTTATCTACAATTTGTTTGATAAAAGAAAGACATGCAAGGCACTATTTTTTAAAGAAATTGTTTTGGAGCCCCATGGAAATCTAGTTAACTAAAGGGAACATCTAAACTAGAAATTATGCAGAAGATCCACGTGGATTGGGCCTTTCCATATTAGTATTATTTCTTTTAAATATGGTAAATATTGACAGTTATTCTTAGTAGAAGTATATCTAGCGGATGATTTAACCTATCGTTCGTATGGTAATCGTTTTTGTTCTATCACTGACCCAAAGGTTATTATGGATTTGAAAATGTCGACAATAAAGATGAATATGTCAGTAAGTTTGCTTTGCGTTAGTTTCACATTAGGTTATAGCTTTCCGGAGTAAAATTTTCATATTTGATCATATTTGATACATTTTAGTAAACATTAAGCATGTTCTCGCCACGATATGGCTGAAATACTGCCGACGTGGCGTAAAACACCAATCAATCAATCATATTTGATACATTTTTGACCATGTTTACAAATGTATATTCTGACTAGTTCAGCAGTTCATTGTAATTGGAAACCAGTTTTCATTGTATGTTAATGTCAAATGATCACTTACCCGACATTGTTTACCTCAACTGATGTCAGTTTCTTTTGTTTTCTGAATATTAAGCACCGACAGACGTGCAAAACAGTCATTGTTGGTTTTAATTAAATAAGCTGTCAAATAATATTTTGTCAACTCATTTCTCATATTACAAAGTTTTTGATGATATATTTAAACTTCATTCTATATATTTTTACTTGCAGATGTGAATTTAAAACACGAAAACTTAAAGCCTGATCATTTAAATGACCCTTTTTGTTCACAATTCAGTCTACTGCTTATGTTCTAGAGTTCTAGTAATTTTATCAGAAAAGTGAACAGAAAAATTAAAACATTTGAAATGGACCATAAATTCATGTGTTTAGTATCCAGTAAAAAAAATCCAACATATTTATAAATGGTTAAATTCTTAATTAAGCGCGACACACACTTTATTTCCAGGACATAGAATTATCTTATAAATACGATTTGCGACTCATTACCTAGATATGTATGATGATTAACCACGGACTTTTAAGACGAATAATATGACGGATGTGATTAGGGGGTCAGGATCTGCAAACCTGTCTGAAGGAATTTTGGTTTTATGGATCTCGTGTTGTTTAATAATTAGTATTCTGTGTTTTGTATATTATTTTTCGACTTACAGATGTATGTCCCATTTTTTGGCCATGGTCTTGTCTGGCATCTGTCTAACGATTTTTGTCTGCCCCTAATATAACTTAAAAAACTTTTTGGGAGTTTTATTAACCTTGAAGTTAATATCATTCCGTTATTTTCGATAATTGATTTTTTGCAAACGTAGAATGCTCAATGTTTTGTTTTGTTGTCGGTGGGGGAGGGGGGCAGATATACGAATGTGCATTAATATAGATCATTTATTCGAAATTCGAACAAAATTCGTTAGATTTATTTAAAGAACAAGAAATGATTTAAATGGCCATGAAAAGTACTGTCATTTATATACAGGGCGTGTGCAACTGTACTACATAACAAATTAACTGACAATTTCTGATTTTGATATTGTTTTTTACTTTATGTTAACTTTATCTTGGGAGCATTTAAATAAATCTGTTGACTTCAATACTGCTTCTGATTTTAGTGTGCATCATTTGTGAAATGATTTGAATGTTTATGAGCACTCAATATAAATCTCTTTTTCTAAAAATTTAATTGATGGTTTAAAATAGACCACTCAACATGCTCAAAGGGGCGCATCTTTTATTCAAATATTGGGCGTAGTACGTGTACGTTAATGTCGATCTAAATACTTTTTCGTTTTTGTTAATTCGTTTTGAATAAAAGAAAGCCTACGCAAAACATACAACCCATGAGTTGTCCAAATAATTTACAACCACAACAAAAAGTATCAACTAAAGCTGTTACCGATGGAAAATTCAGGAAAAAAACACAAACACGCACAAAGACAAAGATGAAAGAACAAGACATTGGCTGTATATATTGGCATTGCTCTATATAATTATATATGTCTATGCCAGGAGTCTCAGACAACGAAAACTTAGAATTTAGCAAAACAGAGAATTCCTAAAAATGTTAAGAAGGCGTAAAGGAAACAAGACCGTCAGGGCATAGGGGTAAGCCCCAGTTGCAAATAAATATCATATTGAATTTTTTCGGCGAGTTTCAAAGAAAACAATACTTAGATAAAGTTTAGTTTAATAACAAACACAACAATAATAAAATATTATAAAACAAGCACAGTATATTATAACAAAAATTGTAAATCAAAGTATAACAAAAATGTGTTGTCATGAAAATGATTAATAGCATCTCAGAGCATATCATACCTATATATTTAAAAGTCTTATATATATATATGTGTGATATATTTGAACACATTTTAATGAACACAGTTTGGTATTTGCACCAAGATCACAATGCACCATTGTGATTTGCACCTTTGCAGACGAAAACTCTTTCCTCAACGATGATGTATCTATTGATAGACATCTTTATCGAAACGTATCTTTTTGTATACACCATATTTCATTTTAGTCGTTGTAACTTTCAGATGTTGAAGTCTTTGATTATAAAATCTGACAGTGTCAACTCTTGGAACACCAAAAGGAACAGGACTTAGTAATATTCTCTTTTCTGTCGACTCGACTGCATTGTCTGTATTTTGTTCGTGCTGGAATTCACAGTTCGAATCTGAAAAACAGCAATCCTGAACATTAACGAAATGAGAGAGAGAGAGAGAGTATGTATTTTTCTCCTTCCAGGCGTCTGATTGACCGATTTTCTATCAAATATTTCCAAAGCATATACTTAGTGCATTAATGTTTGGAATATCAACCATGAATGCTTTAAACACAGATGAAACAAGGAATGCTTTCGATCTGAAAATCTGCTGCGGAAGTACATGAATTAATTTAACTTACCTGGTGACTGCCAAAATTCCACAGTAATTAAATGATGTTTGGATATCCAGTCTTTTTCTTGGTGAATGTGATCACAATCCCACAACACTATATGACCTTTGGGTTTGTTCCCTTTCTTTGTATATGTTATTATTTCTAATATTCCTTGTTTTCCATAAAATCTCTTTTTCGTTGCAAAAGGATCAGTTTGATGCAATCTAGAAACCGTTGGATATCCGTATTTATCTGCTAAATATGGTCCAAATGCAATAGGATTATAAATATACTGGAATCCTGCTTTACCACTGATACTGTCATGACCTGCTCTAGATAACTGTATCATACTTGTACCTAATGAGTGATTACCACCTATTTTATTTAAAGAATATGAAAGTCTAAGAGCACTTGTATCATGCAGAGATCGTTTTTCACTTGTCCCAATTAGATCCTTTACTTGGCTATGGGAATACTGTCCACCAAAGTGTTTATGTCCCGGATACAATTCTCTCAACTGTTTGAAAGACGGGAGACCAATCTGGAATTAGAAATGAAATATTAATGTTGATGTTGATTAAAGGCAAAAGAATGACATAAAATCAGAAATACTTTATAAAGAAGAAAAAGTTGTGGTATTATCGTCTACGAGACAGCTACCAAAAAATAAAAGTAATTTCCAAATTGATAGTACTGATAGGTTATGAAATTGTACCTTTTTATGATAATAGTATTACGCTTTCAAAGATTAAGCTACCTAGTATAAGTATTTAAATAATGTTTCAACTAAATTATTTTTGTGCCAACTTGCCTTTACTCCATTACTGGTCTGTGTGAAAAGTAGGATCGTAACACATAATATAGGTTGCAGTTCCATTTTCTTCAAAATAGAAATCACTATGCCAGTCTGTACTATTTACATCCATGGAACATTGCCAGACACGTGCCAACTGTACTTAGTCTACATAAGTTGGACTGCGATTAACGCTGTCCTGAACCTCATTCCTTATATCATACGACAACCACGCGAACCAATTTCCTACTCCACCCATGTAGTGTGCTTGGATGCTATTGGTTGATTAAGTATAATGGCAAAAATAAATACTCGACTCTGAAGTGCGTCCTTTCGGTGGATATAAAACTGATTGACAGTTTATATGGGTTTCGACAACCCACTTTATTTGAATTTCTTTCAATAAAACCCATTGAGACATGAAACCCATTTTACGGTAAAGAAGTAAATTAATCACTTAAAATTACTTTTTCATCGACCAGGTAACAACTGTAATTTTGATGCCAGATAACTGATTTATCCTTACAGGTGTCCATAGGAAAGTTCAATACAAAAACGTATACAATAGAAATATGGTGTTTGTATGCAACACCCATAATGCGACCATTTAACAGCATCTGCTTTACAGACAGATCCAATCATTTGAAAGTTATTTTGTATGGCAAAACCCACATTTTTTGCAGACTCTTTATGCACAATTAATGGTTTAAGTGGTGCCTTTTTACGTTATAAATAAATTGTGTTAGTGCACGAATAAGATATTTTCTGAACTACATGTAGTCTGTTTCCTCAGATTCAGTTAGTTTTCGTGGATAGTCGAAGTTTGGCTCGTCTGAACCATGAAGTATTAAAGACAATACATGCCTTTTATTGCCATCATTTTGCCTCGTCTTTGTTAAAAGAATAATAAAATATTGAAAATCTCTTTCATAAACATTAAAAATTTTCTTCAATGAACATTTCAGTTTTTAATCGTCTCCTCTAAAACACAGGGCAAATTAAGATCAAATTATACTCTATATATATGTCAGGCTTTTGTGGAGTGTGATTTTCGAGCTTTATAAAATTATTTGTTCGATTCTGCCTTTGTATTTATTTTTAATCAAAATAAAGAATGATCCCAAAGTTAACGGTTCATGTTTTACGCTATGAAATAACGTTTTACGTACTATTATCTGCCCCTGAATTTCTCTACGGAGATTTAACATTGATGGTCGGCCATCTTCGTTTTGGGCGGGAGCGCTTCATTTTGACCTAGATAAGGTAATTTTTATTTAATGCGCACATTCCTCTTTTCGGGCCTTCTCTTGCGATTCATATAAGAAGAATCACTCTTAGATCTCCGTTCAGGTGCGCCTCAAACGATTTTTATAAGTTATCGTAATATAGTTAAATTATCGGCAAACAAATGGCTGACTTTACGATGTAAAATCCCCGTAGAGAATTTAAAACTCGGCACCGCTTAAAATACATCGTGATTGCTTAAAAGTATTATTGCAACTTACTTGCACTTTTTTCGATCTACAAAATAAACGCTATTTCATAAGAATACGGCAATTTTTTTTTCATAACGTTTTTACTCGTTCCAACAAACTTTGACATAGAGTAGGTAGAAATGTTGACTTTACTCTATGTCAGAGTTTATTGGAACGGCTAAAAATGTTATGAAAGAAAAACTTTCTACCGTATTCTTCTAAAATAGTGTTTATTTTGTAGATTGAAAAAAGTCCAAGTAGGTTGCAATAATGCTTTTTAGCAATCACGATGTATTTTAAGCTCCGCCCAGTTTTTTATTCTCTTCGGGGATTTTATATTGTAAAGTCAGCCATTTATTTACCGGAAGTGGCTCTTTGCACGCGCTAGCGCGAGACCGGGAGTACAAAGTGCAAAAGCTGCGTAATAATTAAGTAATTAAACTAGGATTAAATAACATGCGAAAAAGGTTTCAGGCGCACCTAAATGGAAATTTAAAAATAATTCTTCTTATAAGAATCGCAAGAGAGGGTCATTTTTTAAATTACTTATCTAGGTCAAACGTAAGCGCTCCCGCCAAAAACGAAGATAGCCGACACTCAATTTTAAATCTCCGTAGAGAAATCCAGGGGCAGAAAATAGTATGTAAAACGTTATTTCATAGCGTAAAACATAAACCGTTAACTGTGGAATAATTCTTTCTTTTGATTAAACATATATACAAAGGTAGAATCACACAAATTTTTTTATAAAGCTCGAAAATCACACTCCACAAAAGCCTGACATAGAGTATAGGTGGTCTTCAAACGGAACTGTAATAATCGGTCTGATGGACAAGGTGAAGACGATCCGCTATGATTGGCTAATTTTTTGAAGACTGAATTGAATTATTCTGTGGTGAAAAAAATTATTCGATGGTTTACAGCCAATTTGGAAAATGTATCAGAATTGAATAATTTGCATTTCAAAATGTTACTGGAGTGATTTTCGGATAAATTGTCATTTTATCAGCGTTTCAGAAATTCAACATTGCCGTCTAAATTTTACTTAGTTCAATATTTAACCCCGTAGAATTCTTAGTCAGATGTTATGTTTTGTAAATTTAATTGCTTATCTTAAAAGTAAGTTCTTTGGGGTCATTTTCCTTTAATGTAATCTAATCTAAATGCAGGTAAAAAATTCAAGATGGCTGTTAAGACTAAATTTCATGTCAAGATAGCCACAATTATGCCACTTGTATAATACATGTAGCCAGTAAGCTTTACAGGTGCCATGAGCATCTGGTCATATTTAACTGCTTATTTAAACTTAAGTTTAAAAACGGAAGATTTTAAATTTTTAAAATTTGAATAACACTGCTTCTTATTGGTATAATATAATCTCTTTTAATTCGTTTCCTGTTCGACGCAAATACTATTTATTTAGCGGTTTAACTATGTTACGTAAATCATTTGTACAAACACATGCAACAATATAAAATTCAATTCGTCGTAGTATAAAACATCTGCCAGGTTATTTATTTCCTGGATTTCTGTGTCTCCGACTGTATAATCTTGAATGTATCTATTTGTGTACTCCAAGGAGTTTAATTTTACAACGACATCAATTTCTTTATAACGGTTACAGATGATATATGTTGATTCAAGCATTAATATGATATATAAAAAATATGTATAAATTCAAATTCATGCAAAAAAATATATAATAGAAAACAAGAAAAAATGCTCTTTTTACACTGTGGCTCTGGTGTCATCTTATACAATAGTCAGTGCGATGGGTCTTTTTAGCAGATGTTCTAATAGTTGTCTGCCATGAGATCACATATAGCGTGAACAAATTGGTACTCACTTAGACCTATTATAATGTAGATATGTTAGTGTTGTTATGTGGAGAGCATCAATGTTATTCTGTAAAATGTGATAGAACAAACTGGGCGATATAATTTTTATTTTATTCTGCACCGATGGTGGCCTTCTTTGTGTGTTTCAGGTGGTCATTTTTAACTTGTCATATACCGTTGTAAAGAAGATTGACTACTTTCTTTCCACTTCTGTAAATATTTTTAAAGTTACCTGGATACTTTAAAACATTAAAAGAAAATTTCGAAAAAAATTAAAATTTTGACTAGCATTTCTGACAGGAAGAGAATAGTTTAACAGAGATCTAAATACAGAAACAAAACAATAGTAAACCAGTTGTGGGATAGAATCAACGGTTACCGTCGCCTTAGAATCAAGTATAGTGTTTTAACTTTGTATTGGTGCGACTGAATTTGGGAAACAAACCAAAACAGCATAAAAATAGCGGAACAATACGTAAACTTCAAACAGAACATAACTACAAGTAAAACGAGCAAACCCAACACTTCCATCGCACTACAGAAGAATCACGGCCCAGAGGAAACTTTAAAAATATTACAAAAGGATGATTAGCTTCAACTCCCAACAAAAGAGAAGTAGAATCATGTGCTCAGATGTTCTTCAGCATAGGCCGAATTGAATTAGGTACACTGATGAAACAGCCTCCTTGGTGAAAACACATCAAATGCCTTTGTAAAATGCCTCTTGAACTAGAGTGGGGGTGATGTGTCCTCGAGGAAGCACACGAAACAGGTAGTTTCATATACCTAAGAGAAATACTAGTCTGGAATCATTCTTGGGAAATATTTCCGTTCAATAGATTTTACTACATATAGACGAAAGCCACTTATGATTTTGACTTTGGTTTTTAATATGCTCAAAATGTGACATTGCATTCTCTTCTTCCTTCATCCGCATTGCAGTAGGTACCTACTCCAACTTTATTGAATTATAGTCAATTTTTTACATTTAAAAAAGTAATTTTGATAAAATGAATCAAAATATATTAGATTTTATACCATAAATTTGCAATTCCAGAAAAATATGGAACCCGATACGTCGCAATACAGCATCTGATGTCATCATAACAAGAGCACACGAGGACAGCAAACGTTTCTGGAGATCGCTTATGGTTGAGTTTTAGACTAAATATTATAAAAGGTCAGCCCCTTCAAGTTTTAGTTTGCAACTGTTATGTAGGTGTTATAAATAGAATTTTGGATAGCTAAAAATTACGGCGCTCACAAGAAGACAAAACGGCCACCACCTATGTCAGATGATACTTTACAGGATTTTATGTCGGAAATGGCCTATGGTGTTCAGATTGCGCGCTCTGACTTGTGAACGTTTCAAGAGCGCATTGATTTTGATGACGGAGTGGATAAGACTCTGCGACTGAGATTTAGCAGGAATGGGATGTAGTAAAGAAAGTCTTACCATACGGGAGAAGTATATAGAGAAGTTCATTAACGTTCATAAACCTTTAACAGAACCGAGATCGTCATAAAGCGTAGCAAACTCAGGTTTAGGTGTCCGCTGTAACTATAATCTAATTACATGTAGATTAGGACCAGATACAAGAAAGAACTTCTAAACTTTTACAATCTTTTATCAGGCATTTACAGTTAGCATCATAGGAGGAACACAAGTCACAAAGAAGTAGAAAAAGGTACTAGAAGTACACTTCTACCAAGCCTTGGGAAGAACTGGCTGTCTATGTGGTACAACTAAAGTAAACACCTTGAAGTTAGACTAGATAACCCGTACGTTCTCTCATCAAACTTGAATGCCTGGGGTAAATATGAAATCCCATCCACACAGTGTAGGTTTTGGTGCCTTGGGAGACCACATTTTCCCACAAAACTAGAGACCGATTAGTTGCTCCAGAGAATACATGAACTCCTGATAAAGTGAAAGAGAATCCGGTTCCGTCGAGGGAGGACAACACTGATACCCTGAAGGACTACATAAATTCACACTAAACCGAATAAGGATTATGTAATGCTGAGAACCACATAATCTTCAACAAACAGTAGTAGTAAAAGATGAAAAGAGGACTGCACGAACTTATACCAAAACTGGATTAAGGCCAGGAATTGGTCAGTTTTGTGTTATTTTCCATTATGCTGTTTTACCTGTGCACATGTGATTCATTATATTTTGATCAGGCATGCATTGTTGAAAGTTTTTTTAAATATCTTTTGAAATTGTGAAATAAGATTTTTGTAGAGTGCTATGTCCTTTTGACATTTAAAAACATATATCTTCGCTTCATATGTCCAGTGTAGAAAACCAATGCGAGAGATCCAAAGTGCATAGTCCAAAAATCAGGATAGGTATTGCAAAGGAACTCACCAAAACTGAGGCATGACAAGGATGTTCGCAGGACTTAAGTAGCTGACAATTAACTGGGATAGGAGAAGATGCCTGTAGGATTATTACGAAAAGAACCGAATACCTATCAGTTACACTGCATCAAACTCGTAGGTTATTATACAATAAGTAAAGAATTTCGTGAACTATTTTATACCGGGAATTGGGTGATGAAACATGTTACATTTACACATGTGTAATGGAAAGTTGTAATGACAGAAGATAAATTAAATGGATGCAATGTATAACTGCACAACAAAGCTGATTATTGTCAATGTTATCACAGATGTCATTGTCTAAGTTGTTTTCTGTCTACTGAACTTTTACCATCGGGACGGACTAGAGCTATCTGACCTTAAATCAATAAAACATTGGTCAGTTGGGGAATCCTATTGTTGATCCGCGTATGACAGAATTGTCAATGTAAAGAGTATAATGAAGGGTAAAATCATTTTAACATCTTTGTTAGGGAAAACGTTAAAGTTTCCGACATGTGCTTCCCAAAGCAAATCATCAAAAGTCTTTCATTTGAAACACTCAGATGAACTGTCATGTCGTACTGATAATGAGTGCTATATATTCATTGGATTTCCCCGTGGCTTTCTTCATTTTTGTTGGTACACCTGGATGTCCCATTTTTCGGTGCATTCTTAACCCGAATAATCCAGTCGTTATATTCCGCTCACTATCGATCGCTTCATTAACGCCTGAATGCATTCACGATAAAA
>JAULBM010055071.1:0-10437 GCA_032357055.1 Geukensia granosissima
AGATTTGCATATGGGAAGATCATTCATCATGCTTTATTCCAAGGGCAGATAATTCAACTTAAGTGATAGGGGAGCGGCGGGTATCCTTTGTGAGTTTTGCTCACAGTATGTCTTGTTTAAATGCATGTGATATTTCTTTGTGTTGGTGTGACAAACAGGTATATTTAAATGAACATCTCCTATTTTTATATATTTAAATGAAGCACATTTTAAAAATAATTACTTATACAGAAGTTGAAATAAACTTTTCATCAATCAAACTTACAAAAAAATTCTATTCATCTATTCATCATTAGTGATTTTGTATTTTAAAACAACCTTTTGAACCACATTGTAAATGTCAAATCTGAAAAAAAATACTAAAAAGTTGTAAACAGAAATATTCACTGGACAGAAAAACGATGGCATATGTTTTTCTGGATTGTTAGTGCTATAGTTAATATGGAAATTTTATGTAGATAGTCTTTCAATTTCTGCCCTAAAAATGTCAGCAATACCCAGTTGGCAGGTTTTTTTGTTGGATTTAAGTAAAACTTAAACAGAAGATTTATTAAGAGGAGTTTGAAAATGAATACTGTTTAAAACAAGTTGGAATTGTTACTAATAAATTTGCAATATGCAATTTAAAAAAGTGTCGTGTTGTGGCACAGGAATGCTCATTAAATACATGTTAAAAATGTCTTTTTAATTGTAGCTGTCATTATTAGAAATCCCAGACAAAGATGGCAGATATCTGATAACTGTTATAGAGTTACCTCCTGCTTCTATGTCTAGTCCATCACCATTATGTAAGTAGAAAATACAATGTAATATATTTCTCTTATTGCCAATTAATGACATAATACTCCATTATATTCTCTATACTTTGTTGTGTGAATGTTAAAATTTTGTAGTCACATCCTTGTTGTCAATTTTCATACAGGATGGTTTAAAATAATGACATATTGTGCAATTTTTTGTTATTAAAATATACATAAATGGCTTGGCATTGATATTAAATTTACCTTGAACAGCCAGGTTTGGGCTTTTCATATGTTTACTAATATCAGTAATAGAAGATAAGTTATATATGTAAATGTCCTGTAAACCATACAAGTAACAAATCTGCAGTTTTAAAATCGTGTAGATCGCTTCTTATCTCCGGTGGAAACTTTCACTTGGAAGTTTAAGATGCAAACAATATCAAGAATTAAAGTTAAGAGATAAAGGTTAATGTCATGTAGATAAAAGTACTTTTCGACTTTAAAGTTTAAGATAGGAACCAGTCTGCAAGTTTAAAATTAAAGTAATCTGATCTCTGCAGGTGGATAAATCTTAGTTTTGTTGGATCCAAACATTTTCCCTCCCTGACAAATAAAGTCAAAGATACACTGTAAAAGTCATACAGGCAAATGACCAATTTATCCAGATATTATAATGATTAATAACAAAACAAAGCAAAAAGCATATGCTCTTTAGTTTCTGAAAGCAAGCTGAGGACACCAAATTGTTTAAGGTTTGCTTATTTATATATAGCAGCAGATCATCATATTGTTATTCCTTCATCATTTTTTCAATAGATATGGTGGATTGTCTTGTTTTATGTCATTTTGAATTTTGGTCGCCTCTTACAGTTCTGTTATGGTTTTATTCTAATTCATTACTGAAGGCCCTTATAGGACCTATAGAAGTTTAATTTCGACTGTTATTTGGTGGATGGCTGTTTTGTGGACTATCATGCCACATCCCCTATTTTAATACATTGTTTTAAATGTAATAATTAATATGTATCATAATTTTAGATGTAGTTCATATTACCATAGAAACAGAAGAAGGAGCGACAAGTCCTGAAGCAGATTTACAAGATACAATAACAACATTATTCAAGAGACCTACAGAATGCCAAGGTATTTTATTTTTACATGCTTATATAATTTTTTGTCTCCCCTGCTACAAAGTTGCGAAAGTAAGAAACAGGTTTAATTTTCCGGCGGCAGCAGCATAAACTTTTTTGAAAGCTCAATATCTCTGAAAGTACAAATGCTAGGATGACCAAAGTTAGTGCGCTTATAGTTCGTGATATGAAATTTTCAACCAATCACATGACATTGATCCTTGACCTACTTTGCATGGTTCAGTGACTCTTAAACGCCAGCATCAAGTTTTCATGCTTAGGTCAGTTTTTTAGTAACAATATATGATAGGTCAGTAATATTGGGTATGCTTTTACATTATTAGGAGAACATGTCAGTCTGCCACATGTCTTTTGTCCTTGACCTCATTTTCATGGTCCATTGGCTAGGGTCAAGTTTTTATGGTTTGGTCTCTTTCTCATATAATTTAAGTGGTAGATCAACAATATTTGGTGCGCTGATTGATTATAAGAAGTACATGTCAGTCTACCACATATCAAATGTCCATGACCTCATTTTCACGGTCCATTGACTAGGGTAAAATTTTTATGCTTAGATGATTCTCATTAACTGTAAGTAAGTCTGTGTATATGAAGTGTGCAATGGGTCTGCTTACTGTGATGAAAATGTATAAAGTAAAACTGTCCAATCTGAATATTTTTTCTTTAAACAGTTTGCAATGAATTTACCATCCTGTGGCAAATATGTCATTGATATTCAGGACAAGAGCATATTGATGAATGATGCTGAATGAATCCTGCTTTATACTAGACTGATTGAATGCAAAACATTTTTAAATCAAGACAAGAATGCTAATTAAGGCTGTCCTAGTGAATGAAAGTCATGAATTGTTCAGAGATTTTTCATCTTCTTAAAATTGATTATAACATGGTTACTGTGAGCTCCTATTTTACTGTTTGATCAGAAGACATTTAGAACTTTAGCATTATACCTAACTGGGAATGGGAGCTGTGGGTATTATCTTGTTAGCTTACTGCTCACAATTGTTCAAGTTTATTAAAAATTTTGAGGTTATATCTTCTCAGTTTATTTCTGTATTTTTTAGATGACAACAAACCAGTAATTATGTGGTCTGTGTATTTCAAAAGAGAATTCTACAACGATGTTACTGTAGATAGAAACATAGTACCAGACAATGTAATAGTTATACCAGGCCCAGGGCCCCAGATTGACCTGGATAATGTTGTAGACCAGGTGAGACTGATTTCAAAATACTGTAAATTCAGAAATTATTACGTGCATTTTTTATTGCGAATGTTCGAATAGTGTCAATAATGCAAGTTTTTTTGCATTTTTAAAAGGTGTAACATAATAGAACTAATAAATTTCGGAATGTGACTTTGAATTATTGTGATTATAATTCTGTCGCATTATTTGCAATAATAAAAACATCAAAATAGTTTCTGCATTAACAGTAGTAAACTTTTTAGCTTAAGTATTGATATATTTCCTTTTGTGGGTTTGACTTATTACCAAATTAGTTGAAACTTATTATAACTTTAATGCAAAGCATCTATTGTGTACAACTTCTTTTCACAAGAACAAGACAAACAACAGAATATATGTCAAGGGTGTACCACATCTGAACAGGAAGCTGCTTGAAAGTCCAAAATCTCTACAAGGTCTCCAAAAAGGGTAGAATCCAACTCATTGTCGTGGTTACAAATCATAAGATTAAATGACAAGTTTACATGTTTGTCACACCAAAAAAATAAATGTTGATAAATATAATAATGAAAATAAAAACAAGGCTGCAACTCCTGACTTGGGACAGGTGCATGCACTTGATCTAAACCCTTCCCTTCTCCATTTGATCAATTACACACATCTATTTTGGTATTGTATATATAATTTTATATGTAAGAGTTAATATCTACAAATCATGACAGTACAGTTGTACAAGAAAGAAGCAATGTAATCATAAAGTTTCGAAATAAATTAGTGTTGTTTTTAATATTAAACTCATGTTTTATATACTTTGATGGATAAACTGATCCATAATAATGGATCCAAATTTGCCTGAATTTTCACTTGAAATAAGGGAAGCAATTTTACTTTATTGAAATGAATTTATAGGATAAGCTTCTTATAATAATATGCACTTCAAATTGCACACTGTTTTTTGGTTATTAAATCTTATTTATGACTTATTCCATAATGAATACTAATGATCCTCATCAAAAGCCTAATTACTGTGGTGTTGAAATCAAACAATATTCTGTTTTGAATTTTCAGTCAAAAGAAATATTTGAGAAGTTAATGCCTGGGGAAGATTTCCTTCCAAGACCACCAAATCCGGAAGACATTATCTATGTTGATGATACTGAAAACACTGTACCTGAAAATAGCAACCAATCAGATTTCACTGATGCCAAAATAGACCAATCAGAATCTGACAAAACCAATCAGTCAGAACTTCAAAATACTAACACAGACAGTGCAAGCCAATCAAAAAAGTTAGTCTCATCAACAGACCAATCAGAATCTGACAGTACCAATCAGTCAGAACCTTTAGATACCAAATCAGACAGTGCCAGCCAATCAGAACAGTTAGTTTCACCAACAGACCAATCAGAAAAAGACAGTACTGAAGGTGATAAAACTCAATCAACATGATAAATGCTCACTGCATTTTTTTGTGAAAAAAAAACTGCGATTAATAAATAAAGACATTATGATTAACCATAACTTGTTAATAAAGTATTCAGTTAGACCTAAGTCGGAAATTTTCAATTATCAACTATATCAGTTCATTCATGAAATATTGTAACATTTTTTTTTAGAAATTAAAACACTAAGTTCTGATATTTGGCACATTATACTTTAAATACTCTATATTTTCCATTCTAGGTGAGGCCTTATCAATTAGATTTAAATAATCTCATCCCTGCCCGATCCAACTTTTCATAGGTAAAATATTTTTTGATTTTTGATTTTGAGATTTTCAATGAACTTCAGTTACAAATTATGAATAAAATACTCCCAGCTGCCCCATTATTGTAACAGATATTGATGAGTATCTACAAATTTGATTTGGCCCTAGTATAGTTATTTCTTATTCATTTTGAAAATGAGAGTTGTATTGTTAAACTTCATACCGGATGTTTGTGTTGTACACAACCTTTTACAGAACACAGCATACATGTATTTACAACACCACCTTCGTACCTCTTTAACTAATAGTAATTTGTATAACTGCATCAATTTCACTGAAGAAAAATTGAAAAAAACACAATACTGTAAATTCAGAAATTATTCATATTGTGATGTTTTTACTATTGCAAATAATGTGATGTATTGATAATCACAAAAATAAGAACTTACATTCTTATTTCTATTACCTATATTTTTCTTCAAATCGCAATAATTTATCTTGCATTTTGGAGTGGTTTCAAAACCAGTATAATAAATGGACACAATAATTTCTAAAATTACAGTATTCACTTTTCTTCTGAAGATGTGTAGTGATTAAATTATAATTGTAAACACTGGCAATTCCTGAAATTCATGGGGACCATTAAACTTAAATTTTTAACTGTATTCATATGGTTATAAAGTGTAAGTGTCATGAAAGCTTTGTAAAATGGTTATATGTGAATATGTATATTTTCTTTAAAATATGGGCAGTTGCAATATTAAACCATACTAATATTCATGTAATAATACAATTTGATTATATTACAGAGTCTTTCCTTTGTTAGAGTGGTGCTTGATGATTATAATATTTTATATGTTTTACATACATGTGTTTTAGAATGTTAGTGATTTAAAGATTTGTTGTTTGAATGTCAGCTAATTTTTCACATATTACTAATATAAATCCTTATCACTGAATATTAAGCCATTTTCCTATAAATTAAAGCATTATTTTAATTTCTTTTTTTTTATTTGTGAGCAATTCACACATTGCCTTTTACAACACCAAAGGAAAATTGCTATAAATATTACATTATATTAGGAAAATTGCTATAAATATTACATTATATTGAATATAAATTACATTTAGAAAAACGTTAATTTTAAAAAGATCTTAATTATACATCACAAACAAAAGTAGTCTGAAAATTAAGTGTATATTAGAGTTCATATTCTTTTACATTATTATACCAGTTAGTTAAATGTAGTTAAATGTTCTGATTATACTTTTAAACAGATTTATTTCATTGAGATGACACTGCTTTAACTATGATTCTACTGTTTGGAAGATTTGGTGTGCTGTAACAGTTACTCTATATGTTGTTGTATTTTTTAAATTGATTTTTGATGTCAAGCGGTCAGTGTACTAGGTCTTTTTAAATGTGTGATTTATAAATTTTCCATTGCATTTGTTACAAATGGTAAATGCCTTAAGACATCTGATTTTTACACTAAAGGAGTAATTCTAAGAAGTGCTGCATTTTGTAAGATTTCTGTTATTTTGATCATGGATACTTTTGTGAAAATTTTCATTCTCAAGAAATAAAAATATGCATTTTAAAACTCTTTCATGCTATCCACTCAGTACAGTATTTAAATCAGCTATAATTGGCCAGATCTTTACTGTGTACTTGTTACATGTAAAGTTTTATCACTTTTTGGTACGGTACTAAGATTTAAATTTTTTTTTATGCAACAAAGAAATCCTAATTGTAAAGCCTCTAAATAAATGATTCACTTCTATTAAGTTGTATTTCCTTCTGTCATGTTGAGGTAACTATTTTTTTTATTACAAGTCTTCCAGTTATAGCAGCTCAAGGTTCTTATTTTTGCATTGGCTGGAATAAAACCACAATCTTATTTAGGTTTTGCTTTAGGTTGAATTCAACTTTAACATGCAAGATATTTGAAAACAGAGGAAAATCTTTCTATAAATATCAATTCCTGCAGTCACAAACAAAATATTTCTATGTAAAAACAAATAAAACGGATATTACTAAAAGATAAACAACATAAAGAAGTAGATATAGAATTGGAAAAAGAACAGAAATCTCAAAACAAAAATATGTGATATATTTATAAAAAGTAAGAATAAATGTTTTATATTTGAGGTCTATGTAATCTTTCATCTAGTGCTTGTGCCACACCCTTCTGTAAAACGGCTCCCTGGTTATGTAATAACATTGCAGGCCACACAATAAAATCTACATACACACCAGTTTTACTAAACATATCAAAATAATTAGTATCTAATTGCCAGCTGGCACCCGTGTCAAATACAAAAGCTAGAGGGGGATCCTGGATCGCACTGTACCAACAGACTTCCAGACAGGAACGCACATATGGCTCAAGTTCATCTGGGATGTCTTTTGTACCTGTTCCTGATTCAGGTGATTTAAATAGCTGAAACACAAATAAACATCAAACTTTAATTTGACATTTTCTCAAATTGTTGTATATACTAACAATAGTAAGGCTTTCTACAAATACATACATATTTTATGTTTTAAAAAAATCACTGTATATAGGTCATGATTTTATAGTAAGTGCAATAAAAGAATTAATGTATCTTTCTTAGTCAAATTGACTTTGTATAAATGCTGACTTATTGTGTTTCCGCATTGGTTCGTGAAGTAAAATATATATATAGAGATTCTTACATTAGTAGTCACTGATAATCATATTTTTAACAATGGAGATAGTTAAACATTCAATTTTGAGCCTTTGCAAGAAATTTTGAAGTTTTAACTATCAAAGATTTTTAAAGTATGATTATCAATGTTTAAATATGTAAGACTTAGTTTCTTAAATTATTCATTAGAATAATTTTGCTTTTTTAAATTACAATATAATAAGTGTTTAAAAAGTCCACTTAATTGAATGCAGCATTGCTAATAAATGAACATTGATTCATAATCACTTTAAAAAAACTGGTTGAATGGTGTAAAAACTGCATAACAATTAGAGAAATCAATTTTTCACACCATTGGTTTGTTTATGACATAATTTATAATATATAAAAATCAACAAATCTTTGTGATACTTACACCATATAAATTAGCTATTGTCTGTTGAGCAATTCTTTTTCTTGTTCCTTTGACAACTTTTAAATTCTTTACAGAAAGCTTTGGAACATTAAACTGCAATGGATATAAAAATGTAGATAATTTACATTTTAATCTGATGAAATTGGAAAATCTTCACATGAGGTAAGAAGAATGGTCAACAATTAAAACACTTTACAATTAAAATACCACACTCCAAATCTTACAGAAGAGACTGACCAGATAATCAAACTGGGTACACATAAACAAGTGTAAGTTTATATCTGTTTAATACTTTTATTTTATTAATGTCACAATGAATAAACAATCCCTTTACATCAGTGTTTGAAAATCTAAATTATCTCAAATTGAAATAACTTGGATAATTAAGCAATATATACAAAGGTCAAACTTTTTTTCACTCCATTATATGCAGCAGCATACTGATAAAACATTACTATTTTTATATTGTGGAAATTTTCCCCCAAAATGGATGAATTTAGTCCTTTATACATCCAAATATGTTGACTTATCACCTCACGCATATGCAAATTCTAAATTTTTTTTTTTATGCCCCACCTTGTGCAATAAGGGCATCGAGTTTTACCCTTGTCTATATGTCTTTTTAACCATTTCTTCAGATAAATTGCTATGTATAGTATTAACAGTTACCATAAAGAAATTTCATGATCAATTTTGCAGGAAAAACAAAAATGTTACCTTGGTGTAAATGATTGTTACCATCTATTGATGTATGATATGGAGTCACGACAGTCATAGAAATGGATTACATAAAGACTTACTGTAGCATTAACACTGATATTAGGACCATGTGGGACTAGATATGTCATTTCCAGTATATGCAACTGGTGTCTGGATAATGCACAACAAAACTCCCAACATTCCTGCAATAAAACTTAAAGTGCTTATACAACATAGGTAAATTATAATAATGAACTTGTTCATGTTCTTCTTATTAACTAAGCTTTGTTAAGTCACACACCCCGTTTAAATCAAATCAAAACATCAACAAATTGTCTTAGTACAAATTAGTAAATTATCTTGATATGGACAAAATCCATCATTGTCAAACTGAAACCCCACTACTGTTCTTTCTGTCTGATGCTTTGGTTTGAAACTTTTACTTCACTTGGAGAATTAGATCAGTTAAATAGGTAATGATAGAAAACTATCTTACCCGCAATAGAATTTGGTGTTCAAACCATGACTTTTCATTTCCATAGGTGTGCACATGTAAAAATTAATGATTTTTATAAAAAGAAGTTCTGGCGACATCTAAATATTTTGCTTTCCTGGTACCACCAATGCTTATTTTAAATATATGCCAAAAACTATTGGATCCATCTCAATAATTTACATTTTATAAAATTCACAAAACCTGTTAGCAAAAACTAGGTATAATGGAAAACGACAAAATTTTCAAATTTCCAAATGAATGGAGAAAAACTTAAGGTAGCTATGCATCAAAAATCCGAAATATACAAAAGTAACTGGACTTTTTTCTGCATTGCATTGTATAAGAAATATAAAAATACCTTAATTTTCTAAATTTAGTGGATAGTGAGAGACTTACCTTACTTTATTAGATTTTAACGTATGATACACAACATACCTTAAACAAATTAAATAAGTAGACACAGGATAACTTCTCATCATTAAATTTTTCATTAGCTATTTCATAAGCTCTGGGCCAAATATTCTGGTATATATTATTGAACATATTAGCTACTTTTGTCGGTCTATACTGTTCTTCTAAATTTGGTATGTCAGGTGTTTCCTCGGGTGTTTTCTCTGATATGTACTGTGACAGTCTGAAATACATATACTACATTTAAGGATATTAGTTGGTCATGGTTTGCCATTGTTGGTAGATTATTGAACTCTTGATCCTTTAAATGTTTTCAATGTTCCACACATTTAATTTCTTTCACTACAACATTAAAATCAATTTGAGTAATAAACCTTAGTTATTTATTTATGGAATTGATCTTATAGTATAAATCATGTTTAATATCTAAATATACCTGTTTCCCACAAAAATGGCAAATTGTACATATAAAAAAACAGACTGACTTTAGTCTTTTTCCAGATTCCTCTAAAAGTTTCCTAAGTTTCTTGCAGATGGGGTATGGTCTCCTTGACATTTACTCTATATCTTCCTGTTTAGCATTTGCCGTCATTAGAACAAAAATGGTTTGTAGAATAGATACTGCAAGATTGGAAGATTTATTTGATATATTTGCCTTGCTATTTATAGATTTTCCAAGAATTGGTTAAAATTATTTGAAACACAAATTTACTGCCATGTTCTACAGAATGTAGACTTACGTTGTCATATAGAGTTCTTTGTCAGCCTGTATTTCAGATTTTTCTTTCTGTACTCCTTCTACCTGTTTCTGAAGCAACTCAATCTGTTGTGTCAAGTCCACAATGACATCATCTTTTGATTTAGTAGCTTTGTCTATTACAAATTGTGACAGCTGTTTGGCTAAATTTAAATTCTCTTCCTTGTAATTTTCAAGTTCATCGTGATGTTCTCTAAC
>JAULBM010055082.1:0-10437 GCA_032357055.1 Geukensia granosissima
GTTAAATAGGCTTGCTAAAGAAAATACCCCCCCCCCAAAAAAAAAAAAAAAAAAAAAACACCCCAAAATACTGTAATGAAGGAAAACTTGGTTTCCTGATCGGTTGCCTTTGGTGTTTTAATTAGCAGACAGCAACTGCGAGTACAATTTGTAGGTCAATACTTTTTTGTATCTTGTTTTAATTTTTATTTTATATGTCATTGGTTTTCAGTATCGATCTCAAGTGTAAGGCCTATTTCAACTGATTTTTTATGATGTGTTTTTAATGTTGCTTTGTCACACCACTGTCCCAGGTTAGGGGAGGGTTGAGCGGTCACCAACCGGTTTAACCCCGCCACATACTAATGCGCCTGTCACGAGCCAGGAACATGTAATCCAGTAGTTGTCGTTGTTTAATTAGTCATTTATTGTTATATAAAAATAGGAGATGTGGCATGATTGTCCATGAGACAGGCACAAAGCAAGTGACAGTTGAATTTTAACTTCTACAGTCCATACCATAACGGAAGCTGTAAAAGGCTTTGTACATATATTGTGTAACTATACTCAAAACACGACAATCGACAAAATTTAATGCAAAATTGGTGAACATATGTTCACCATTTTTTGCTATAGATTAGATCGATTGTCGTGTTTTATGTATAGTTTCCCAATTTATATTTCGAGGCCTTATGCTTAAATCCAGCATTTTGAGAATATCACCTTTACTGTATTTGTTAGAACAAGCGGTGTGCTATCTTACAAAGTAACAATGAAATTTTTTTGCCTAAAAGCAAATATTTATACCTTGGATTTCCATCTTGTTTAATTAAACACTGATCGATTTCTTAAGACGATCTTTATCTTTCTTTATATAGACACTTTTGAAGTTTTGGTATCCAGCAGAAAGTAGCAAGATCTTAATCATCTCCTTTAATGTCAATACCAAACAGTACAAAATCGATCTGTGGCCAACAAGGATCTCTTTACTATGTAGAAGGTTCATTATCCAATTATCGCTCAGTTTTGTCTTCTTTTGAAATTTCAACTAAAAAGGAGGGATTCAATCTTCCATCACTGGATCCCAAAGCTTCACACGTGTCCTTACAAGCAACGTTACATTGTAGGGGATGTCATTTGCTCCACTGAACCTCTTTCCACGTTACTGGCAGTTATTCTATCACTAAAGTTACTGTGAAACAAGCCAATCTAGAAGTGGCGTGAATCAAATGTGGATTCTACAAAATTCCAAAGAATGTTAGAATGCCTCAAATCGAGACCTTTCCGCTTTCAAAAGCATCAAAACATTTGATTTTTTCAACCTGTATACTACTATTCCATATTCAAAACTCAAAGAAAAATAAGAGCCTTAGTTCACTTCTATTTTGTTAAAAAGAAAGCAAACGCAGATACAAATATTTCGTTCTAGGGATTGACAAACCTCATTTTGTTGTGATCCACTCCGATTCTAACAAATAGTACTCTTAAGGCATTTTATTGAATGACCACATTTTTGTAATGTTTGGCGGACGTGTGTTTCAACAGACTGTGGCATTCCAATGGGAACAAACTGTGACCCCTTCTAGCCGATTTATCCTTTTTTCGTATTGGTGACGTCATACAGATCCTTCTACATAAAAATACAACAGATGATCTTTCACCGAATAACTCTAAATTTGGTGACTATGTTGACCTCATCTATCCCATTGAACTTGAAATCGAAGATACTACGGAAACAAAAAGGTCGGCTTCTTACCTAGATTTTTACACCTAGAAATTGACAGTAAGGTCGGGTTAAGAACTTAACGACAATAGAGATGACTCTGATTTTCCGATTGTAAACTGGCCGTTCATATCTAACAACATTCCAGCCGCACCTGCATGCGGAGCGTATATTTCTTAATTGACACGCTACTCCAGGCTTGTGCTTTGATTTTTTTACAGAAGGTTGCAGTGACAAGAAAACTACTATGCCAAGAGTTTCTCAGGGAAAGATTAGAGTCATCACTCTGGAAGTTTTTCGGTCGCCATCATGATTTGGTTGACGTAATATCCATTTCATAGATGACAATAGATATCTTCCGACAGTCCTGAATACAAAACCGTTCCTATACCAGTTATGGTTAACATCGATTGTGACTATACACCGGCTTTGACTACTGAGTAACACAACGGATGGCACTAGTGGAGCAGGAGTTGCTTATCCTTCCGTAGCACCTGAACTCATCCTGATTTTTGAAGGTTTCGTGTTACTCCAGCTAAAGTTTTGAGTGTAGTGTTGTGTGTTCTGTGTTTGTCTCTCGTTTCATTTTGTTAGCTACGGTCTTGTCTGTATTCCGACTCGACGATTTCTGTCTGAACCTTTGGTATCTTTGATTTCCTTTTCTTAAGGGAGTGAAGTAGGTGAATATGTTGGGTTACCAGATGTGTCGTTGATGCAGTTGCTCTTTTATCAAGAAATCAAGGTAGTTTATTTAAAAAACAAATATAATGTTATTTAAGGCTTTTCGGCTGTAATAACGAATTGTCATGGATGGCGGATTAGTCCCTCCTGACTTATGGGCCCTTGAAAACTGAGAAGTTTAGTGCTCATCGACCCATTTTTAATTTTTTATTAGAATCTGAATGAATGATCTGACAGTCTTGACCCGTTCAGACAGGGTGTCTACCTCTACCTTGACTTACCGTGCTCATTGTCTAGAATAGTCCCCCGCTGAGTCAGCTTGAAGTTTTGTTTCAAATTATTATATAAGCGTGAAATTACGGAAGAGGCTTCATTTGATGTATTGGAGATGAAAGATATCCTATTTTCTGAATTTGGCTGCCTAATTCGGTTTATTTTGCATATAAGAATTTTTCATTATGGATGAATCATGTTCGTTCTAAGTTCTGGTAAAAATTCTGCTGATAAGAAGTTACTCCTTGAAACACATGTCCAGCATAAGCATATTTATGCAGCATTGGTAAACTTATATTTTTATCCCACACTTCTACAATAAACAAATCGCTTCGCTCGCTTATTAGAATGTAAAAATTTGTTTTTTTCTTTGCATAGCGAAATTTTCCAATCCTACTTTACAGTGAGAGTCAATCTTTTTCACGCTTAAACTCCCCAGTTTGCAGACTACATATGACTAACTGATTGTTTACTTTATCTAGTCCCGAAAATTGATTTACGTTTGCTATGCAACAATCACTTAATCAATATCACCTTTTTTGAAGTGAGTTTCCCCATTCAGTTACTTTTAGTAGCTTAAGCACTACATTCTTCCCTTATTTATTTCTTATTTATTGGATATTTGGTAGACATAAATGTGACATTCGTGAGACATATGGTTGTTTTTAGTCAGACTTTGTTCGAAATTCTTCAGTCCTGATATTGTTTAAAATCGTCATACCCTCCTCCAATATTCGTTACCCACTCATTGTTTATTTAGATGCCTTTTGCTTCACAACTGGCTGTAAATGTTTATAACTGACTACGTCTATACTCCTCTTTAGGTATAGGCCTCGGAGAAATTTGTTAACGTATTGAACGTATACATCGAAAACTACTATTGAGAAAAACAATTATACAGGGTTTAACCCGGATCCCTAGCCCCTTTGGTTTATGATCTGAGGTTGCGAACATTTGATTCCTAGTCCCTACCAAACCACGTTTGTCTTTATAGATAAATATACGCCTACAATTTTTGAAAAAAGACTTATAAGCATTAAGAGCCTATAGCAACCAATAGCCATAACGTTCCGTAAAATGGGACCTTAATAAAATCATTTTTGAACAAGATCAAATCAACAACAAAAATCAATTTTTTACCTGGAGTTACATATATATTGTAATTCTTGGAATCTTATAAATATTTTTACAGCTATTTGCTTAATTGTTACCTTTTAATCGACAATGATTTCCTTGTTAAGTTTGCAATACTATATAGGATATTTTCATCATCAATTATTAAGCAGTGAAAGACAAATAAACAATTTTTTCAGAACTAAAGTTGCCAAACAGCTTTTTGATAATTTTGTTTGCTTTTTTATATCTTAAAATGTAATGACCGCTAAACCTGCACTTACTCCACCAAAATATGATTTCTTTTTTTCCCCTAAAGTGATATACTAGAATACCTACTGGAAAATGAACAAAAAGGTGTGTCTTTAAAGAGGCAGGAACTAAGTGCATTTGCTAAAATTTTAAAACACTGCAAATACTGAAAACATTGATTATTTTGTATTTTGTGAGTTTTAGATGGAGTCTGCATTGTTTAAGGTTTTATGTTAACGTTTAGTTTAAAATGTAATGTGTACTGTTTTTTCTTCTTCCTGTTTTAGAGGTCGCCGTGTCTATTGATTTATTCCATTTATTTCTGCTGTCTAGGTTTTGCACTTCTTCTTAATATCCGTGACCGATTTGCCTGTAGGTGCAACATTAGTTTTTTACCAAATGTTAAGATTCCAGGTGCACTTCATTCAGTCAAAATGAATACCTATTGAAATAAAGTTTCTAAAAAGGCTTGCAATATAATTCCGTGTGATAAGAGGTTTCTAACAGGCATTTATTTACAATGGAGCACTTTCCCTTGTGATTAGCACTAAACGGTCTAAAATAACATTGATGTACTCACCTAAAATAGCAAAAACAATATAAACGGAGCGATGTTGAACAAAATACGACGGCTACTGACCTGGGACGGAACAGTCAATGTACGTTGGAATTTCCAGTTTTTTATGCACCAAACCCTTTTATAATTTATCAACAGGAGAACCTTTAACAGCTTTCATCAAAATATGGAAATGGTAACTAAGCAGCGCTGTAGCAAGTCATGTTGTTCTAATTAAGTTTTTCGTTACAGCGAAAATCAATTTTTCAAGTTCTTGCAACAATGGTGAAATTGTATCCTTTGCAGTGAGATATTCAAAAGAAGATCGAATCCAAAGCGATCATGTTAGAATATTACATAATTATTTCACTGATACAGACAACTACTGACCTTTCATGTTATATTTAAACGCGATATTTCAATCAAGTATGCATCGTTACAATTGACGTCGTAAAAAAAAAACATCAATACGGTGTGATCTAAAAATCATAGTTTATTTTTAGAGTAAGAATTTTAATACAAATATGAATAGAAATGCGTGGCATTAAAACTTTAATCCCTTAAGTGTCACTAGCAACCATGTTTTACTGTGGTACTTGTTACAAGAACAGCTCTAAAAACTGTGTAATACAAACGCAATACGACTTTTATGAAGCACGGTTGAATAAGTACAGTGGCCAAACACCAGAAACGCTTTATTTATCTTTTAATGCACCCACCGAACACACACATGGAACCTTTTAAAAAGATAAATTAAACCTTGTTTTAAGACATGCCGTAAAAATATCGTAGGATCAAGGTTTTTTTCTAAATTAACCTTTTTGTCAAATTTTCAAAGTTTTTGAAAACTACACATAATCTTTTTTAAAATATTATATTGCAAATGCATGTTATACTGTCAAAACATTAACATATTAACGCGTTTATTATTTCAGAACAAAAGTTGCATACATACATGTCTCATTTAAAGAAATAACGTAAAACGAATTAAAATCTTGTTTAAAAATAAATTTAATCTCTTTTGTTATAACATAAATTAGGGAATGTATTACTTTTAAAATATTTTTTAACAACAATAATAAGTCTACCAAATTAATCTCGTGAAATGATTAAAACGATAATAATCCCGTCAAAACAACCTTAATTTTAACATAATAAATCGACAAATATAATAAATGTATATCCGGAATTAATATTCCGTATGTGCATTCTGCATATTATGGCCTCCGGGTCAGTTCGATTTGCATAAAAATGAAGATTATGAATAATATCTAGTCTTCAGTAAGTGTAAATATATCTGTTTGTGTGATTTTCATTATTTGGAAATTGTTTAATCTAAGCTGACTTATATTTTTTCAAAGTAGGGTGCGTTTTATTCGGCTTCGCTGATCTTGATCTTCATGAATTTAAACAGCTCGGAATTGTATTGTTTATAGTGAGCTTTTACTTACAAAATATTTAATAAACTGAAGGTAACTTCATTAATTTGCTTATATTTCTATGAATATGCTTGGTTTATTAGTTCTCGTTATGTACACTAATGTTTTAGGTTGTTGTATTTTAGTAAATATGAAATAAAAAGATATTGGGTAAATGTTGGAGAGATTACATTCCTTATGAAAAGTATTAAATCGCTCCAAATAAAATATCCTGTATGCGTAAAACAATACTGCTCTTATCTAAATATTATAATCCCGTCAAAGGAAAAATTAAAGCCAGTAACAGAAGAAACACAAAACCAAAGAGAAATTTCAAAATCAGATCAGAGAACAAATAAATTTGAAACCAGAAAAAAATATTTTGAGCCAAAGTAACATGATAAAATATTCCTGCAAATACTATCATCAATAACCCGACATTTACATATAACATAAGAAAACATTTATTCAACCACAAGGCACAACCATGATAAATGCATGAACAGTTTAGGGCAGTCTGAAGTTAACAGCAAACATTAATGTAAGAATCCTCATTATTTGACAAACCGATGACCACGATTCCTGATTTGGGACAGGCACATGAGACATGTGGTGGGGTTGAACTAGTTTAATGGGTTATAAAATTGATTACCTATGATCGATATTATTTTTCCTAGTGTAGGTTTGTTAGTCGTTCAACATGTAAAAAAGTTGTCAGTGTCAGTTTTTGTTTGCACTATTGATATTGCAGTTTATTTGTATAAAAAGTTTCAGAAATGAATAGTTCAATGAGTGTTGGTCCTAGCACTGCTAAACGAAGGAAAAATAATTCTTAGAGATTGTGTTATTTACCAAATTATACATTGAAACTATTAGCAATAAATGTAAATAAACTTTTATGAAATCCGTGAATATACGGTAAGACGATGTTTTAACCGAGGAGATTTCCTCAGAAGATGCTTTAAAACCGTGCAGATCTGAGGTTAAATATCACAGCTCTGAAAGTAAATCTTACTCAGGTTAGCAAAATTTAACCGTGCATTGACTCGATGCTGAGAGTGCCCAAGGTAGTCGCGAACAATCTACATTGGTAGCAGCAATGCGTAAAACGATCAGTGTGTAAAAAACATTTCATTCGATGGCGAATAATGATTTATAACGTCCATTATAATCCTTAACTATTATTTCATATTACATTGTTATTTATTCGTTGAACGCATATATTTTTACAAAAAAGAGAAATATTTCAAACATGTCTGATTTTTTAAAATTTACCCCTCCTCTATTAATAATTAGACCACCCATCTTTCACAGCATTATTTAGTTGAAAGAAAAGGCTTTCTCTTTAGAATAAAATATAATTTAGATGTTTATTCAGCCGGTCCATTAAAACTTCAATTTTTTAGATGTCTACCGCTGGACCAAATAGAGAAAAAATAAACAAATTTTAGCAATGTTTCACAAAAAAAAACATTGCGTAATAGTCAGATTGATGTATACAATGGGGAGTATTTTAATATCATTAATAAAATTTAAATCTATTATATGTAAGTTCTTTATAACTTCGAATCTCTTATACAATCACGTATTTAAAAAAAAATCCGTTTTTTTAAATATACCGGTATTATTCTATTAATCAACAAAATCAATAAAAGCAGTGTAACAATAAGGTGTGTTTTCGAATCCCGGACTTTCTATGCTTTTATTTCAGTGCATAATGCAGGAAATCTAATACGGATGAAAGGATAAAAGACAAAAAAAATAGTTACAATACGGTTGTTTCGAATCATTTCTATGCATGTACTATCAACATTTTTGAATTTTCGTCTTCCAGACCACGTGACTTCGCTGGAATGTAAGGCATCGCACTTCCGATTCTATGTCTGGCAACTATTATCCACACTTTATTTTATTTGACATGTGATGTATACACGGTCCTCAACTTACAATTTTTAAAATACGTTAACTGAATGCTTTTCTTCGTACTTGAATTTCAAAAGGAGTTCTTTGATGTTTTACACTCAAATCTGACGTAACTGACACGAGCATCGGAAGCTGTCTGTCTAACATTTCGTCATAATGACATGAAAAAGGCGGAACCAGACGACGGAATAGAAATGGTTCGAAACAAGCGTATTCTCAAACAATCGTCAACTGATAGATTTTCCAAGAAAATCTGACTTCACAAAGACAAAAAAAATCTCGAATTGCAGCAGCGACACCAAACGGGTGTAAATCATTACCATAGATTGAACCATCTCCGAAACAGTGGTGACACGCCCTAGATTTGGCTGGTAACGATTTATATGCTGAGGTTCCAACGTTGACCGCTGTTTAGAGCTTGAGATTGGATAAGACTATTTACAGATGGTTATGTGATGCAAAACAACTTAGTTATAGATTTAACATTTTTTAAAATCATGAAGAAAATTGATGTATGAACGAAACCTGTCATTTTAATATAAGGCAATACATTGCTTAGTTAGCTTCCACGTTAAAATATTATATGAATGATTAATAGTTTATGTATGCTTATAATATTTGGTTTAGTTGTGGTTGGAGTTTGTTTAGAAGATGTGTGTTTGATACTACAGTTAGTCACGTGACCTTTTTATATCAGTGTAATTTAGACCTTGTAGATATTTTTTGTAATTAAACTTTTTAAAAATTTTCCATTTTTGCACACATCATGTTTTCATGTACACTGTAATGTATTTGTATATATATACGATATCTATGTATAGTTCATTATTTTTCAAAAAGGACCATTGACACAATTGTGTTCAGTTATAAAACGTTCTAGTTATAAACTAACAATAAATTCCTCTCATTTTGAGTTTTGCTCTGTGAATTGATGTTCCTGTGTACTTATATCTGGAAATGATATCGCGTTGGTAAAGAACTTTGCAAAGCGCTTTTATTACATCATACAATATTGTCAAGTCATTCTCAGAAAGTGTTATTTATTTTGAATATGTAACTACAACTCAGCATTACAATCTTAGTTTTTATTGCACAGTGGTACAATGCCAATATTTAGCGTGCAATATTCTTTGATGCTGTACTGGTGAAATAAAGCATCACAAAAGTGACGTCATATGCAGCTTTAAGAGTAATTGCAAAGGTTTGCTATACAATAAAAGGGTTTAAAAAGCAGAAAAGTGTTAGAATATTACTACATAAGGTCGAATACTCAATTCACGTGTAAATTTTGTTCTGATAGTAATGGTTTGTGTTCAGAGTATAGTTCTCTGCAAATAAGTTAGAAGTTATTAAGGAGGTAGACCTTGTATAAGGAAGGTAACTCTCGAAATCAGTCACACGTTTGTGAAGTTCAGTTTTGTCAAAGCATTGAATTCATTTTAAGAAAACATTATAATATGATATGCGTCACTTAAAAGCGTACATTTTATTACTGAAATATGGTTGACACAAACGTTCTGGTGATTTATGAGAGTTATGTCCCTTAAGCTAGGTTTATCGAGCTGTTACTGATATTATCATACATTGGTAAATGTAAGTTATGATCTAAGTTTGATTTGTATTCATACATTTCCTAAAAGAACAGTAATGCTGTGTTTTTCCGTGTTATTTAGATGAAACATAATATATTCATTGCAGTCTGGTTTGGATGTGCAGTTATATACTCCAAATAGATTTAAATTCAATGACTCAGTGTTTGTTTAGCTGTGATTTACATGCATCATATTCATATAATAAAGTTCTACTTCATTATTCACAAAATCTTTTGTATTGTATCAGTTTTTATGTAGGTCCCATTCCTTTTTTGAGAACACTGCAGGTGCTTATTTAAGACGACATATTGAAGGTTTATCCTTCTGTTGCATCTGGCTGCATAGAAAAAGGAGAGGGGTATAATGCTGTTTTGGAAAGGGGTTCGTGGAGTCAGGGAAGTCTGTTTCTTTTGTCTTAGGTTTGCTTATTGTTATTTGCTTCTAGTTTTGCCCTGTCTTGTACATAGATCTAGTAGAAGAACAGAGAGTTTTTGCGATATAAGAATCAAAGTATGCATTGCCAAAGAAAGGAGCAAATATTCAGTTGAAAGTGATTAACTTCTTTTATAATGATATAATATCTACTTTAAAAGGTTTATTTCTTCTCATTTTCCAACAACTAAACTTTTCAATCATTACGATAGATGTACACGCTTATATTAAAACAAAATAAGCATAATTAATTTTCAGACGTGCTCATTTTGTTTTAGATGTCAGGTTCGAAAACAGATTAATTCATAATATGAAAAAGTCTCTCCAAAGTGTGAGTCCAAATATTTTATTTTATCCATTTACTCAAATGTAGGATTGAAAGACTGCGTTTCAATGAAGAAAAGTGGGAGTAAATGGATCAAATAAAAGATTTATTTATATTTTTTTATTATCAATATGTTTGTCAATAACCTAGATGTAAAAAATAATTACTCA